>JADLZK010002326.1:0-63137 GCA_015847255.1 Hyparrhenia diplandra
TCCAAGGTGTCACACCAGAGCCATTAGAATCCGTCTCGCTTCCTCTCTCCATCACGGGAAGGCAAACAGTACCCATAAAGAGACGGAAGTCGCCAACACGTGGGACAAATGTTCCACGCGTTCCTCACTAAATTCTTCCCATGAGTAAAACTCACACCCTGAGGGGAAGAATGCCAACTCCCAAGTAATCATATGGAACCCATACCCGCGGCATGGGAAATGCCAAGAGTACATTCAAGCATGCCTCACCATGATGGAAAATGGCTCGTAATGCATCCTACAATGGGAAACACCCATGTCAAAAGAGCACATTGATGTCATCGCCGAGGTGCCTTCCTCTCCTCACCATCGATACAGAGCAACAACTCTTATGGAGAAAATGGTGTCCAATCAAGCTTGGGGGGGAGGAAAGCTTGGCAACAAGAAGATAGCATGCATACCGTGGAGGAGACGGACGCGTTCGCTACAATGGGATCTCCCGTTGAAAGCAACTGACAAGTGTGTCACCGAAGAACAACCAACCCACGACACCGTCAAGGCCATGGACTCACATGTAAAATATGTGAAGTTCATGGCAATGTTGGCCATTCGAGGAACGACCGCCCCGAAACCCGTGAAGACGCCACTCTCATCAACTACGTTCCGCCTAACAAGGAGACCATAATGCATGGAATAAACAAATAAGGCCACAAATCCAAGGTAAGGTACAATTTAATCTTCTCTCTGAAGATCGGTTCCAGACCAAGCAAAAATAATGAAGATCTTTTCAAAGAAGTTGATGCTCAAAGATAAAAACAATTGAAAACATGATTTTCAAAATTAAAATTTAACTTCTTCTTATGAAAGACAACCGAGCTTTAATAAAATGATAGAAACACAATTAGCTCCGCCATCGCCGCTTTGCCTGTTATCGATTGGGAAAAGTTCCGGGGCAACCTGAAACTTCTTGAACTCGTCAAAATGGTCTCAACGAGGTCTGGTAAGCCTCTATGTCGGGAAGATAGCAAGTCTCCCATCGAGCCACCACTCATTACCAAGAAGGAGGATCCCGTCGCCCGACAATCACATGCTCGCTTGGCCCACATGTCTTTGAGGATGCCTTCGACCGCGGATCAAGCATAAATATCATGTCCAAGGTAACATAATGATGAAATACTAGGTGGACCTTTGTCCCCGTACATTTTGAACCCGCATGGCGGACCTATCACTAAGGAAACCAGAGGAGTAGCTCAGACATTATGGTGAAAATTCGAAGCATACATCCCGACGGACTTTATCATCCCGACATGGGTCACAATAAGAGAGTTCTCCACCCCTTGGGAGACCATTTCTTAACACTACAAATGTTGTCCTGCCACGTGGATCCGGGCATGCTTAGCTTTCATATGCATGGTCAAACAATGAGATGCCCATTCAATGGGTCTAACAAGCATAAGAATGCTAAGAACAAGTGTACCCCAAGAAGGTAAAGCCACAAAGTGTTAAGGCATGGCTGGCGTGAAGGATCACATCCACATCCACTTCTCCTGATATGGGTGACCTTCCATCAAGCACCACAAATGAAAGGAGAAGAGGTCCCGCCTCGCCGGACTTTAAAAGGTGAGTCCTTGCCAAGGTAAATCGGTAGTTATCTTTATTTTGTTACACACACCCTTTGTTACAATAATAACCCAATAATAAACTCCACGATGCTTACAATAAAATGATAAATAAATAATAAATAATAATATAATATTTTGTTTACCTTTCGTTGGATGAATTTGTTTATCAATTCATGCTTCCTCTTCTATGTTGGCATGTTTTGGTTTGGAAGCTTTGGTCATACATGTAGATCATACATCCATAGGCGTTTGAATTAAGCATGGTGCTTAGGTCAAAAAGTCTACCTTTGATCAGATTAGACATGGAGTCGAGTTCGGGTTATTGAACCCAAAACTGCTAGTGAAGATTTTGGTCGACCATGGACTAACCCCCCCAGAATATAACAAAGCTTCATATGGGTAAGTCTTGAAGATGACAAACAGAGTTGGCACAAAAAAAAAAAGAGAGAGAGAGAAGAGATGAGATGGGGAGAAGAGACAAGAGAGAGGAAATAAACCTTTCAGCCCCAAGTTCTTTGTCCTGCTCTTATGATAACATCAAAAGACAAGCTTGGGAGCCCCAACCACGCGACCGAGCACAACTTAGATCATTGCGCACACAAGCTAGCAAACCACTAAAGGTAATAAAGAGTCAGCTTCTCAGGAGGACTTCCAGAAAGGTAACATGTATCTCTCACTTTGATTATACTCTCTTCTTATAAAATGATGAGATATGCTCAAAGAATGTTCATGCCTATACATATGAGCTATGGAAATGTTTAGTTTTGAACCCTTGTTGAAAATGATGAATAGTTGCTGTCACATATTTTGCCTCGTGCCTAGTCTATAACATAAATTTCTAAAGTTTGAGTTTAGTGGCTAAGTTTTATTTCACCTTGAAAAACCCGATTCATGTGGGTCGCATAAGCTTTATCTAGTCTAAGTTGTTGCCAAATACGATATATGGTACAAATAGATTATGCTATGATTTCATTCTAAAGAGAAACTTGACATCTGGGAACTTATTTTAAGAAAGAGAAAGATATGGGCTATGCTAAAAAAAAGAAAGAAAAAAAGAAGGAAAGAAGAAAAGAGATGAAAAAGGGACACGTGTCCGAGGGCGAGTAGAGCCCACATCTCCAAAAAAAAAAAGAAAAAAAAAGAAGAGAGAGGGAAATAACACATAAGTCTAAGGGTGAGTAGAACCCACCTCTCCTAAAAAGAAATAAGCCCATACCTTTCTCAAAACAAATATAATTTAATAAACAATCCCGGGATGAAAAAAAGTTGATCAAAAGAATGAATGAGTAGTGTCTCTATTATAACCATTCTATCCGGCAACCGACAAGACTCGTGAGACGGCTCAAAAGCCCCACAAAAGATGAAAGGTAATAAGGGTGAATAAACGTGCCATTTTATTCAAACTATAGTAGAACTTTTGTTATAACCCCGCACAGAAATGTAATCGCATAGTAAACTCCTAATCAACAACCAGTACTTCCTATCTTTGCTCGAGGACGCGCAAAGGGTAAGCTTGGGGAGTTTGCTTGACGGTCACTAACGAACATTTTTAACGTCAACATTCTACCATAAAGGGGGTGAAACTATACATTATCATACTCATATACATTTATTACCGACATATTTCCACTTGTAGTGTCCCAAATGTATTGTAGGATTTATAATAAATAAGTGGAAAATGCACCAAAAAAGGCGCCCCTAGAAAGCACATTCCTGAAGAATACCAAGCCCAAGGGAGAAATGGACCAAAACAATGCAACGGGCCGAGCAAACACCAAGACAAGACATCTCGTGCCCAAACCGCCAGGTACCGCCAGCAGATTGATCAGGCACACCATGCGCGGCCGCACCCTTCCCGGGCTTTGATTTCATCTTATGCGTGTGGCGAAGCCATTCAACGCCCAGAGGGCGGTGGGGGGTGGATCCGCCGGTCTGCACCTAGACGGTACATGGTCGGTTTGGTGGTAGTTTAGCACTTAGACCCTCTCTCCTCCATGTATAAGTAGCCCCCTCTCTCCCCCTTATTTGACACACACCATTTGAGCCTCCTCACTCACCACACTCCTCTCTACTCCACCTTTCTAGTTCTTTAGCTTTAGTAGTATTTGGAGCAAGGCTAAAGCTTCATTGGAGAGTTTGATTTGGGAGAAAGGAACATTCGGCATGAATCCAATTATGTTTTCTTCTCAAGTCTTGTTCTTATTTAGTTGTGCAATAGAGCTTAGAGTATATTCATGTTATAGACTTGACATATGAACTAGCATATAGTTTCTATGTTATATTCTTGACATGTTGTTCTCTTACACGATCATGATAGAAGAACTAGACTATAGTTTCTATGTCGGTTAGTCGTATAGAACTTTAGGTTTAACCATTCGTGCCATGTATTTGAGAGAGCAAGAGTTGTGCCGAGATGGTGGTCGTTGTGGTCTTCTGCCTGTCCATGTTCTAGCCTCGTTTCATCCGTAGGGTGAGAGTCCGTAGGGGACATGGGATGTACTTTAACATGCGGGCATGGTGCCCGGATGAGCGGGGACCTTCTGACATGAGAGTGTTACGCCATGGTCGCGGAGGGTAGGCGGTGGTTGTGACATGTCCCACTCGTCCTTTGTAATCCCCCTCCACGCTCGTATGTGATGGTAGGAGTTCGTGAATGCCTTCCATTGGGCCGGATGGTACTGGAGGTCTCCCGTCCATCTCACTCTCAGCCTAAAACTCTAGTCATTTATGTTTGCATGATCATTAACTTGTTCTTTGCATGCTATACATTAGAATGCCGCTTCACTTAGGAATATTCTTTATTCTTTTATTTTCCTTATCCTGAGGTTGGCCCAAGTGTGTGTCACACTATCTTATGAACTATCATGACTTACTCGCATTGAGTATTGGTCAACCGCATAGACATGTCATCTTGTTCATGCCCCCCACACCATGCTTTGGGAAAATATAATAACCATACCCTAAATATCTCCTCGTGAAATGCTACAAATAGTATTTCCGCGCTATGATCTCGTTGTTGACATTTCAACGCAATCACCAAAAAGGCAATCACGCTTTAGAAATGTCCGCTGGTATTCTCGCAACGCTTACGTAACAAGTCCGCGCCGCACGGAAATAAGCAGTAGCATTTCACCCTAAGTATTCGTATCGTTATTTATATTTTCCCCAAAGGAAGGCATGGTGTAAAAGCTCTAATTTAGACACGGTCAAGATAACACGTAAGTGTATAATAGACCAATGCCTGCATATTAGGGGTAAAATAGGATAGGTAGTAGGATAACTTGACACACCAAGCCAATCTCAAGGATAAAGGTAAAAGAAAGAATAAAAGAATAAGTCAATATGGATAGGCATATCCTAGATAGTCATGTCAAGATAGCAGATACACACATGTTGCATCGTTAGAGATTCTAAGTCAAGATAGCCAAGGTCTCGCCGAATTACTGGCACCGGCAACGCCCAAACCGGGATGGAGACCGCACTGCACCGCGCCACACCCGAACGTGGGGGATTACAAGGACGGACAAGGCTGTCACAACCCAGCCGCCTACCCTCAACCGCGGGGTGCGCCACAAAAGATAGGCAACCCTCAGCCTATAGACACCACGCCTACACTAGTGATTATCACTCTAGCGTGTTAACAAGGCTTACCCGTCCCCCGGGGTCCTTTCTACTAGAGCGCCCGAAGGAACGACTATCAATCCGCAACCCAACATTAACCAAGTTCAACTCTAGGTAGAACTCATCATATCGATCTAGCTCTTGGTCTAAACATGTATGCATGATAGATTAAGCACCTGCTCTATATGACAAGATCATGATATAGGAACCATAGACTAGTTCATCAACCAAGATTATATCGCAAGAACTTTGCTCTAATTCAAGAACATGACTATATTGATAAATGAGAACAAGAACAAAAATGGAACTCTTGATATTATTCCATACCATACAAGATGCCCAAGCTCTCCAAGTAAGCTCATTGCCTTCCCTCCTTTATTCTTACTACTACTAACCTACAAAGAAGAAAGAAGAAGAGGAAGAAGTAGAGTGGCTCTTGTGTGGTGTGTGTTGTGAGAGGGGAGAGGCCCTCACTTATGTGATAGATGAGGGGGCTAAGTGCTAATGTTACACCATGAATGCACCAAACCGACAACCTCCGTGCGTCCATGTTCACCGAACTCGCCGATCCACCCCGCACCGTCGGTTTCTCGACACTTAATGCACCAAGACGCTAAGTTTGGGCCGGATCGCGCCAAAGTGGGCGCGGGCGCACCTAGGGTGCGGGCGCATTCGCCCGCCCCACTGGCCCGAGCTTTGGGCAGTGGGCCGGTCGGGCCTCGAAATGTTGTAGGCGTATGCTTTGGCTCGCCCAGCTTTTGGTGTTTTGGTCCGTTTTTATCCGGGCTTGTAATCTTCTCAAGCACGCCTCAGTGTCACTTTTGGTCGTATTTCCACCGCTTTTATAAATCCTACAAAATACATTTTGGACACTACAAGTGGAAATATGTGAGTAATAAATGTATATGACTGGCGATAATGTATAGTTTCACCCCTTTATAGAATGTTGACATAAAATGTGTCGCTAGTGACCGCCAACACTGCTCAGAACGTTATTGCACGCCACTCGACATCCCGTGGCGAGGTTGCCGGAATGTAACATCTTATGAAGCTGTCGGAAGTCAACCTTGGTTTTTCCGTAAAGACTTCGCTTTTGCGCTAAGGCCTGATTACCAAATGTGCATTTCTAAGCGTGATTGCCTTTTGGTGATTGCGCTAAGAAATGTCATCACTCACATCGTCGTGAACAAAGTTAGTAATAGCTAATCATAGATGTTCAAAGCCTAGCATCTCGCCCATTCCAAGGGCGTGGCTATTCGAATAGATTTATATAACTCCGGCAGAGGTTGTACAATTTCCCCACACGATAGGCGTTGCCTCTACCATCG
Organism: Hyparrhenia diplandra; assembly: GCA_015847255.1. Taxonomy (NCBI): domain Eukaryota; kingdom Viridiplantae; phylum Streptophyta; class Magnoliopsida; order Poales; family Poaceae; genus Hyparrhenia; species Hyparrhenia diplandra. The sequence goes on from JADLZK010002326.1 coordinate 6,551, forward strand.
CCATGGCTTCCCGACACACTTAACGAGATCCCCAGATTCCGCTTGGGGGCTACCCTAGGTATATTGGTATAATCCTCACCACGACTCTCGTGGGCTGGAAAGGATGACGATCATCCTAGACAATATGGTGATACCGTGATCACCCACGGTTTATGTGTAATACCTCATTACCCAACCTATATTGTCAAACATCCTCACCTATAATCACTCATCATATATCTATGCACAAACGGCGTCACCACGCCCAAAACAACAACTTATGTGGAGGATCACATAGCAACCACGCCAACCGACCATCAGGCCACTCTCCCCATGTCTCGCTTCCTCGATAGGACGTTTGCCTACGCCGGCCACCTTGGTTCAAAATTATATCGCAACCTAATGGGGTGTGAATCAAGTCGCCTCTATCCCGGCGCGTGTGGTCGCATTTAATATCACACTAGGTAGAAGGTCTAGAACCGTCCTTAGGGGAGGCTAGTATCTCTCCGCAGAATCCCACACGGCAAGCCCCGTAGTAATCCGCTCTCACTATGAATTACTATCACCCACCTCTTTTGTTGGTTAGGATTCATTAGGCGATCTTATATTACTTTTAATTAAAATGTATGAGCGTAGATAATGTGGATGAGTACGCTATCCTAGCTTTTTAGCTCCATAGCTACATTATCGTGCTCATACCACACTATACTAGTCGTTATCACGTGAGCATCATGCCTATTATCGATACTTTCCATAACTCATTAATAAACTGGGCACCTCGCCCTCAATAAAATCGAGCACTTAGCACATCAAGCACATAGCATTACGGAAGATCACACAACATCCACTTATCAACATCTCACATCTCATCGCAGATATGATAATAGCACATGACCTCGAGATCTTATTATCATAATCGATATATCATCATATTAATTAAGGTCATGATTAGGGAGGGGGTAAGGGACTTGCCCGATGTTCTTATCGGACGGCACCGGGCGTCAACGCTCTCGCCTTGCTCTAGATGAAACTCCTAATCCAGCTAAAAGCTACCTCGCGATCGGCCGATAATCTAGCTTGAACTATAACATGCAAACAAACATAGAACATTATGGTGGTAATGGGTTAGATGCATAGAGCTAGATTTTAGATAAATTATGGAAGTCGCTTTCACACTAAACGGAGTTAATTTTGCATGAGTTATGAATATTACAATATCAATCCCTAATTTAATTATTAGGGTAGTAGTTATAATATAATTTTATCATGTAATTAAATTGAATCCATTACATGATAAAATTCTATAAATCAAATAATGAATTTACAAATTTTCTGGGAATTTTTCTCGACACGGGAAAGTATACTTTTAATACTGCGGTACATACATCGGTGCACCAAGCATTTTAACAAAGGTAATACAGAACTGTCCCAATACGCTGCGGCGCCTACATGGGTCCATGTGGACGCCACGGTGGCCGCCACGCGGGCACCACGGTACTGTCCGTCCGCCTGGCGGCGGCGCTTCTCGTTTCCGAGACCTCGCCGAGTTGCTATTCCCGGCCCGCACTCGGGCCGCTGAGGCCCGTTAGCTCCCCGGTGCACCCCGTGAACCGGGTGCCGGTTAGGTCGGTGTGGCAACCGCCTTCCTTCGCGGGCGACGGCTATTACGGCAGATTCCGGCGGTGGCGGTGTGCGGGTCGTCGACAACTACGACTCCGATAGTGTAGAACACGCAGGGTAATTGAAAGAGAGGGGTTTAGGGATGGGTACCGCCGCACGAATTAACTCCCGGACGACTCACGACGGGCGGGCGGGCTCGTGACCTAGCGGCGGCGGCGGCGGAACTCTGAATTGGGGCAATTGCGACACGCGAGGAGAGGAGGAGGAGGAGGAGAGGGATGGCCAAGGTGAGCACCGTGTGTTCCGGACCGCGAGCTTTGTGAGGGGATTACGAGCCTGACGCGTGAGCCGGGGGAGGCTATTTAGCCGCCGCGGCACTCCTACCGGGCGAGATATTTCCACCGACGATCTTTTCCGACCGCGCCTGGCCATTGATGACTTAGCCGCTCCTCGTTGTCTCCGCTACCGGCGCCCGCGTCAGTGTTTTTGGTGAGCTGGTCATCGCCGCGTCTCATCGCTTCCATACCGCGCTCGGGCGCTCGCTATGGCAAGCAGTGCCCGAGCTCGCTCGTGGCGGCGCCACAGGTCGGCTGACCCTTGCTCTATGCGCGTCATCCGGCTGGGAGTTAGGAGGTCCCCGCATCCGGCTTTCATCAACAAAGACTCGGGCGATCTAGCCTTCGTCCGAGCTTGCCATGGCGGGTAAAGGGTTGCCCGCCATCGGCGGGCGGAAGCCCGTGGTGGCGCCGTAGCCTTGATGGCCGCGCCCAGGCGCTGCGGATACTACTGGAAGTGTAGCCGGTGAGGCGCTTCGTGCTCGCTCCGCCCCGTTGCCGGGTCTTCGTCATGGCGACTCGAGCGAGGAGGAGGGGGGGCTGCCGTGGTAACGACGCGAGGAAGGAGGAGGCCGTGGGACCCGTGGCAGCGAGAAGAGGAAGGAGACCATGGGCGGGCTCGTTCTTGGGCTCGCGAACCCGGGCCGCACCTTTCAGCGTAGAGAGAAGGGATGGAAGGAGGAGGGCCGACCAGAGAAGGGAAGAGGGGAGAAATTGAGCCCGAGTGCTCTTTCCCGATTTCTCTTCCTTTTCCTCTTTTCTATTCCTTCTTCTTTTATCCTCTTCACACATTTCCTCATTATTTCGTGTGTGTGCATATATCGTAATTATTTATACAAGCACCTATACATACTCTCATGATTCTCATTCACGAAAATATTTGCTCGATGGTCTTTGGTATAAATATAGATATGTATATGCACACATGTCTTCACCCCTATTATTTCAGGTGTGACATTTATTCTATAAATATTTTCACGAGAATATTTATATTCCCACGACATTGACTGCCGAGGTTAGTTATTTATTGTGCTCATAAAAATATTCATATATAGATTTTTAGTACATTGGTTCGGTATTTTATTCCCGCAGAGATAATTTGTAAACCATCACTCATGCCATATATTTCCATAATTTAAATCTAGGACTTACCTTGCATCCTCGCCACCATAAGGTTCAAGCAAGCAACAAGCAAGGGTTTCCTATTTTCTATATGGTGAGTTTGAATGCGTGGTTTTCGAAAATAGGGTTTCGATTTAGCGGAAAATAAATCAAGTTTTAGTTGTAATTCAAAATTCAAATTTTTAGTGAATTTTAAAATGATGCAAAACATTCGGTGTTACAAAGGTGTCACACTATCTATGAACCGTATTGCTTACCCATGTTATGATCAAGCCGACTTAGCATTACACACATTCCATTGTCCGGATGCCATGCTAGCTTCTTATATACAAGCCTTCCTTTGGGAAAATATAAATAACGATACCCCGAATACTTCCGGTGAAATGCCGCAATGATAGATCCGTGCGCTGCGGATGAAATATCAACTATGGCAAGATCTATCACCGTTGATTGACCTAGTGCTATCACCCCACATGGTGGTTCCACTTAGTGATATATCGACAACACGCTTCGAGGCGTAGATCATTAGGGATGGGTTCTAAAACCTGTTTCTAGTGATTGTGCTAAGAAACACCAACAACCGCGGTACATCTATATGAACAATCCGAGATACACCTAAATTTACAATGATTCTAGTGTTCGCCATTTGTTTGTGATCGATTGACCTATGTATCTCAGATATTTGTGTTTGCTAGTGTCTACCATATTCAATTTTTGTCGCATGAACGAAATGGTCATTTACATGTACGTATGCACACCCACCGCTGATCTTGGCCTGTAGGTTTTCCTACTAATGTCTATCATTAGAAGAAGCAACGTCCTAAAACACCGAACAAGCCGCCCAAAATAATGAAACATTTACAAATCATGTAGAATCAAAATGGACGTCTGAAAAGCGATTTCAAATCCCACAAACGATCCTACAAAAAGTACGCCCAGTAAAAGATGGAAAGGATCGCACACGAAGTTTACTAAAACACGCCTCGTAGCTAGGGTGTCACTTCTGTCATGTGTTGCAAACAACCGTTTGTAACATGGATCTCGCTATGATGATTGTCACACGCGACGTGGTTCCGCACGAGTTATAGTCGAACGACCGACGTAAGTGTGTCAGTAGTGCAATAAGTTTCACGCGACGAAAGTACAAACCAAGCGCCGCGGAATCGGAATATAGTTCGCAAATAAGCAATCTAACTACGTCAGAAATTCCTAGAGCCCGCATACATGTATCGCGTGTCTGTAAGTAAATGCGATGATATCCGTGCCAGTTACCTTTTGCACGGGTCTCGTATTAAAATAACGGTTTACGCACCCTTATAGTGACCGGGTGTCCGTGGAATGGATAATAGTTAGAGGTACACACCGCATACGCCTGGCGTCGGCGCGGTGCGTTAGCGGTACGGACGCCTTCTTGTATATGGTCTGCCCACATTGAAACCGTTACAGTCGCATACTAGGCTTTCGTGCATCACTACTTTTAGAAGGGTACAGTCAGTACCGATGCCACGGGTCCGTGACGTTTTCAAAAAGGCACAGATTGCTTCTTAGATAATAATGTTTGTAGAAACTTTAGACCCACAGTCGCACAAAAATGCTATGATGCAGGCGTTCCACGACGCGCGTGTGTAACAAGGTTTTACTACGGATGAAAGTTTGAGACGCACTAAAACCTATATGTATTAAAGCCTATTGCGGACGCTCACATGCATGTCTCAGAAGCCGTGACATTTAGAGACCCTAATGGCTACCATCAAATAAAAATGAAAGAGTCTGACTAGCTCGCGACCTCTTTCATCACACCATTCGGGATGTACTACTACCTCACTATGCCTTTCGGGCTGAGAAATGCAGGGGCCACATACCAACGTTGCATGCAACCGAGCAAAGCAACCACGAGGCCAGGCAAGACTCCATCGACCAGGTGGAAGAAGCCCGAGACATAGCATTTGTTGGCGGTCCTTAACACCTATTTTTACCACCAACATCTTCATGAAATAAGATAAAAATGATTACCAAACTCTTAATAGTGGTTACAATTAATCATTTCCATGAGTTTTGGTAGTTTATCCTTTTTGGGTAAAAATTCATGAAAAGCATGGAAATATGACAAGAATATAAAATTACAAATCAGAGCCCAACAAGAAAAGGTCCAAATCGAGTTCGGGCCAAGTTTGGACTGCAGGAGCACTGAGAGGTGAAACTCTCCATTGAGTCTGGCCAATCCAGCCGGCCAGTCACCCGCATTATTGATGGATTGATTAAGGAAAAAACACATGCCATTTGCTATGAACTGTAGATAACCACCTCTATTATTGTGAGCAAAGTTGCTCGGGTTTGTTTAGTTACATCCAAAGTTTCAAGTTTTTTTCATTCTCTTTCCATCGAATTAATTTTTGGACACATGCACAAAGGATTAAATGTAGGTAAAAAAATAGAGTTTTTACCACACTTGAGATTAATATGAGCCCTCCATTTGGTCTGATGTAATGGTAAAAAGCTAGTGGAACCAAATAGGAGGAACCAAGTGACATGCGTGAACCGTTTAATTACGTGGGCTGGAACTAATTATGATTAATGTTGAAGGGTATAATAGTCTTTTTAGTTTCATGAGCGGCTTCACCGAATCGATAAACAAAAGTAGCTTCTCGAATCGAAGCGCGGTTGTGACTTGGTCCATGCGCCCACCACCCGCGGCCCGAGGACGACGGCCGTTCGCGCAGCCAAACAGGAGTGCCCGCTAGGACGGCCGGCTGCTTCCCTCGTCGCGGAGGCGGACGCGACGGCTTCCCCTCGGCGGCCGACGGCGCAGAGTGGTGGATCGGGTCAAGTTCCGCCGCGAGCGCTGGCGCTGCTGGACGCTTAGCGACGAGCTCCACATGTGCGTGCTGGACCGCCGCCGCGACGCGCGCCGACGCGGGACTCGGGCGTGGCGTGAGCTCCGCCGCACGCAGGACGTGCGGGCGATCTCAGGCGCCGCAGCGCCGCGGGGTGCGAGCTCCGTCGCTCACGGGGCCGCTGCGGGACACGGGGGCAAGCTCTGCGCGCGACGCAGCCACGAGCTCCGTCCTACGCGGGGCGCAGCCGGCCCGAGGTGCAGCTCCTCCTCGCCATTCTGTTTGCCGTCGCCGGCGGCGGGTCCTCCATAGGTGGGGTGCAACGCCGCCCGCTTGGCGTCCGTCCGTCTGCCTCCATGGCTCCATGCAGGGGAAGAGGAAAGGAGTGAAGAAGGCTGTAGGTGGATGGTCTCGAGACCACCTTGCGGGACTCCGTGTAGGTGGATGGTCTCGTGGCGGAGCCGTGCGACGCGGTGCCACCGACGGCCCGCCCACAGCCTGTAGGAGCTTGGACATGAGGCCTGGCGACCTCGAAGGCGAGGATGCCGACGGTGCTCTGTTTCCTGGTCCTGGGCCCGACTGGTGGCGCCCCGCCCGGAACCTCTAGAGGACGACCCTGCTGGCAGAGGACATGGCGGAGCGGACCTTGGTGAGCCATGACTCTAGGGTAGCCATGGGTATAGAATATGGATGGAAGCAGCTAATAGAATTGCAACACCACCGCCGTCTACGAGAGAGAGAGAGGAAGCGGAGGAATAAAATCTAATTACTTAGTTATCACACTGTCCCAAAAATTACCATTCAAGTGAATTGGATCGATCTCATCCAAAAAATTATAGATTTTGATAAATCTACCCTACTAATACACCAACTTCGCTGCGTTCAAAATTATTCAAATAAACGTTTCAGAATACTTTTTAATCTTCTCTCCTCGTTACTCAAACATCATCCGATGAAGTGTATGGGCCTCCACTCTTCGTCAAACACCATGACCTTCCTCCTACGATGCGCCTTAATTTTCTCCTCCTTCCTTTTCCGCGAGAAATTATGTTATTTGACCCGTTATTCGCATGCCTCCACAAATATGACCCGCACAGACTTCTTATGAAATATGACCCATGTCATGCGGTGTTATGAATCTGGTCTTTCGAATTTCGGGATTTATATAATTCGAGAAATCGTATTGTATTGTTTGGGATACGGGAAAAAGACACTACTACCCTTTCCTTATTCTTCTCTCAATCTCTCTTCCTTAACGAATCGACCGGCCCGGCTCTTCCGCTCGCGGCCGCGAGATGGTCACGAGGGAGATGTGCCATCCCGTGAGGTTGCATCCCGACCGGCCACCGCATGATCCGCCGCCCGACCGCCGTTAGTCACGCGCCCTCCCGCTCGCCGCCACCGCGGTCGGCAACAGCGCTGGCCGCGTGCCTGGCGAGCGGTCCGCCTCGGGCTCCCTTTCCAACAGTACACCTCGTGGTGGCTCCTGGCGTCGGCGCGCAGCGCCGGAGGGTGGCGGCTCCCGGTCGTGGGGAGCGGAGGGAGGCGGACGGGGAGGGGTGCGGGGGTGACGGTGGGAGGTTGAAGATGGAATTGACAACCGGGGCCCACACGTCATTGATGATGGAGGGGCAGCTACGTCTTTTCCGTGTCCAAACAGTGTAAGACAATTTCTCGAATTTCAGAAATCCCAAAATTCCAAAAAGACTAGATTTCATAACACCCGCATGACATGGGTCATATTTCATAAGCGCGCATGAATTACGGGTCATATTTGTGGAGACGCGTAATAACGGGTCAAATAACATAATTTCTCCTCATCCGCATTCGAGCTCTGCATCTCCGGTCCTCCTATGCATTCATTTCCGCCCGTCGTTAATCCTTCCCTTCAAAGACGCGCAGCATTGAGGCGGAGTCAAAGTCCCGCGCGTTGGCGGCTTGGCGAGCGGCGGCGGCGGCTTATGGGCGGCGCCGAGGCCGATCCGCGCGGCGGCGGCTTGGCTCGATCCTCTCTTGGTCCCAATCCTTCCCCGTACTAATCTCTACCGTGGAATAAGGAGATCTCGCTGCGTTCTATTCGCCCGTCGCTCGCTGCCGCCGGACGTCGTCATGCCTCGATCCTGTCGTCACTGTGCCTGTGCTCAGGCACTCCATGTCGAAGGCAGCGCGCCCTTCGCTACCTACCGCCGGCCGCCGCCGACGTCGACGGCAATTTCCTTGTCAGCAGGAGCCGATTCCCCTCGCCGATGGCAGCCTGCTGGTACGATTCATTCCTTGCCGCAACTTTTCAATCTTTAACGTTTGTACTTTTCCATTTTATATATAAATAATAAAATCATTTCAGTTGCATTGATCAATATATAATAAAATGCCTGTGCTGGCTTCCTGTAATATTTTGTTGGATCAGTATTCAGAACTGCAGCAGTGGAGTCATATGCCTTGCCAAATGCCCACTTTTTTTCAATTACTCAGTCATATGCCCTGACAATTGACCCTTTTATTTATTTTAGAATTCTTAACATTTGGGTGCTTGTTAGCTATTCTCTATCGGTGAAGTCATTTGTACACAACTAATTTCCTGCAAGGAGTCATTAGAATAAAGATGGTTCTTATAACTTACAAAAGTTTCTGTTGTTCAATATATCTCTTAGTATTCTCAAAGGTACCTAATTGCCTGTGAGGAGTCATTAGGTAGGCAATGTTCTGAACAGAGAACATGCAGATTATGTTTGGTCTGAATTCAAATGGTTCCTGATTAGTTAGGACAGTTTAATGATTAACCAAAACTCATATCTAAATCGTGCAAGTGCAATGCTGATCTTCAGGTTGATTATTATTCATTGAATTCATTTTGAGTCGTGGACCTGCAAAAGCATCTGGATTATCAGCGATATATATGCACTTGAAAATGCCATGAGCAGGCAAGCATCGACAGGTTGATTTTTCAGGAGAATCAAATTTGGCAACTACCGATACATGGTTGCAGACTTTGTAAGCATTTCGCGCACCACAGCAGTCCCTCGCCAGGTCATATGCTGTCGTCGCGTCTGTTCAGGTATCTACCCCCTTTCCTCACATCTTTGCCATTTGTGACTCTTTCCTTGGGAAACCTTACAATGAAAATTGATCTTGATAGCATTGTTGCAATGAATGTGACTTTTTGTTAATGATCCACTCAGGAGCTCCTATGAGTTTGACATAGATGTTTTATTTATCTCATCTGATGAAACTACTCCGAGAGACATGCTTCTTGGAGGAGATAACCGGCCAGTTTGCATTACCTCTTGGAAGCTCCTTGAAAATGCTTTGGATTTCATTGGATGAAGATGTTTTCAACTTCGTTTCAGCTCTCTACTTCAAGGTATGTTCTAATTCATTTGATATAATTCATAAATGAAACGAATTTTTTTATACATGTTAATGTTTTCTTAATTAAACTGTTGAGTGTGATTATATTGTGCATTAAATTTATAGGGAGGTTTTATTACATTAATTCTATATTTTTTGTATTCCAACATGTACTGTTGTGGTTACTGAAAGTGGCTTTTGCATCTGTTTCTGGAGACGATGCAGTGGAATCAGAGAATAATCTTATTGGGAGAGTGCAACTGGATTATTTCTCATTTACCTTGAGGTGGAGGAAAGTTGGCAAACTCCACACCATCTACTATTTCTGTTTCTAGATATGACAAAAAAATGTTTCAAAACTGCAGGCTTCCTTCTGGAGCTAGCTCAGGTTATAATCAATCTATTTTGCTGAGAATGACTTGTTTGAATTTGGTATGCGTTTGTGGTATATCTTTTGGAGTAGGTTCAACGGTATTGATTTTGTAAACTGTGTGAATGTGATAGTCAGCTTTTTCTCATTAAGAGAATGTTTTTTTCTTGTTTAGAAAGGCCTGCTTCTGTATCCTATTGTAGTCAATTGACAATATGAAGCTAGCAAATTGCATAGAATATATTTGATAGAATTAGCTTTGGATTTAATGGAACCGTAGCACGGGCAATATACTAGTACATGTAATTGTAGAAGTCAGCAAATGTTGGTGAAATTAAGCATACAATGATACTTTTGACAAAATTACCATTCAAGTGAATTGGATCGATCTCATCCTAGATCTCAATATGCAATAGAAAAGAGGTTGAGTATTTATTTTGAAACAACCTTGAATTAAATGAATCTCCTAACTCTGAACTGATCATACTACACAACGCTTATTGTTCTTCAGTTCCAGCCCACTTTGGTCAGTATTCAAGCACCAGTCTGCACTTCTTGCTAGTTTGTTTGCACTTCCACTCCCCCTGTATCTTGCAGGCGCTAGCTAGTGCGCCCCATAGGCCATAAGCCAGGCCAGTGTGAGGCTCGACAAGCATGCTCTCTCCGCAGCTCGCAACGGCCAGCATGGTGTTCAGGGCCGCCGACCGGGCCTACTCCAGGAGGCTGCTCGCGGCGGCACGGGACGTGATGGGGCTCGTCCTGAAGCACCAGGGAAGTACAGCGACTTCGTCGGCGGTAACATGGCTCTACTACCGGTTGTACTCCGGCTACCAGGTCCTAACCCCAAATCAATTGAACCAGGGAATTTGATGGAGTTGTTACCAAAAGACTAAACTACCCTTTAATCATAATTAGAGAGAGGAACCGATTAAAAATAGATTAACGGGAGGAACCGGTGGTTCCACTTCCACCCAAGCACCGTAAAAAAATCTTAAAAGAAATAACTAATTACACAGTTTAGTTGTAAATCATGAGACATATCTTTTGAGCCTAATTAATCTATGGACAACATTTAACAAATACAAACGAACAAGTTACTGTTCATAAGTTAAAAAACTGAGTACAAACTAAACAAGGCCCTCACTCTTGTTCCCTCTCTGCTACCGCTCCCAGCTTCCCAATGCTGGCACGTAGTAGTAGTAAGAGTACGTATAGATCGATTCGATTAAAAAGTGATCTACGTCTATAAGTACCCACCCATTAAAATTAAACTAGTAGACGCTACTAGGTGCTTAGCGCGCTTGTACTCTAGCGCGCATTCTGAGCATCAACCCCGACAGAAGTGGCGCCCTCAGCTCCACCGCCGACGTACGCACATCTATACGTCGTGCACGCAAGCAAAGGCAAAGCAAAAGCACTCAGCTCGGATCCCTGCGAGTGCGAGAGAAAGAAAGACAAACAGAGGCAGAGGCATCGGCATCCCTCAGGTGTTTCCCCTTTCTCGGCAGGAACAAGCCTCCTCACGCCAGACATGCACACTTGCAGCTTGTTTACGAGAGAGCGAGCGAGCTAACAACATGGACATGGCACCGTCGACGTTCCAGATAATTTGGTTTGATTACGATCTGGCACAGGGAAGGAATCAGTCACAATCCTGGCTGGCTGACTGGCTTTGTACTGACATGTTTTTTCAAATCGTATTTTCCACACTTGCTTCCCATGCACTACTGTGGGTAGGGTAGGTCTCTTTCTTTCATGCACAGGGATTGATGATGTACACACTCCCAAGCTGCTTGTCTATGTCTACACTCGCAGGGTGGGTAGGTCCATCCAATACTCATCCGTGTATTTGCTTTGCTGGATGGGGTGGAAAAAGCAAACAGGGCTTGATTGTGCAATGCCGGACGATTAGTCCAAGATGAGGAAAAAAGCGGCTCCTAAGTAGGACCCAACCAAGCGAGCAAAGCTTTTATCTGCCTGTATCAAGGACTCCGAAAGCATCATCTTCTCAACTACTACTACACAACATGTGTACATACAAAATATAGTGCACCAAGTTGCAAAAGACCACCCGGGAAAAAGGCACAATACTGCAGCAGTCGGTCGTACCACTACCACTTTAACAACTCCTCTCACACACACAGCTCTCTCCAGCAAGCAGTGCCGGCCGGCCGGCTGACTGACACCGGAGCGAAAAGAAAAAACAGCAAGGACGAGACGCCATGCACACACACGCACACGCACAGCAGGAGGAGCAGCAGCAGTCAGCACGACCGCTTTACAGACCACCGGCGGACGCATTACCCCGAATAATTACCCCTCGGCGCCCCTGCGACGCCGCCTAATAAAGTTCAAATGGTAATGATCCGTCAGGTAAACATGTGCTCGGACAGAGATTCAGAGAGGAAGGGATCATCAAATGATACGGGCCATGCCCCATGTCTCGTACTACCCCATGTAGGAGTACTACAACAGCCTGTACGCTGCAGGCTTTTTTTTTTCGCTCCCCTCCCTAATTGAGCTTGTCCTTGTTGCCCGTCGTTTGAATTGATTTGACGCCTTTAGGCTACTAGTATAGTGCCGCATTGCTACGGTTTCATACAAAGAATGCATTTAAAAACAATCTGATTATAAGATTTTTTTTTTTAAATTTAGTTTACTCTTCTTTTTTTTTGAACACCATACGGCAAGCTTTATTGATTGTGTAGAACAGTTACATCTCGAGCTACAATACCCAGAATGAATTCTGGGGTTTCATCTATCCAATTACATGAGATACGAGAAATAGAAGCTTGCCTAGCTAAATCATGAGCAGCCATGTTAGCTTCCCGGTCAACATGAACGATTGATATATCAATAAAATCTTGCCAAAAACCCATGCATTCATCATATATCGGCGCTGCAGCAGTTCCTGAAAAGCCTCCATCCTGGATAGTTGATGCTACTTCAACGCAATCGGTTTGGACAATTACCTTGCTAACACCAACACTTTGAGCTACTCTTTCCTTCGTACAATTTTCACGGTGTTCAGTTTACATATTTTATCTACAACTTTTCTTCTCCTTCCACTTCGGCAAACTACAGGCTATGTTATGTGTAACTGCTACCCTCAATTTCCTTTAGCTCAATTTCTAATCCTACCCGCCTTCTCTTCAGGTTATCACGCTGCTTCATCATTGCTTCTTCATCATGGACCTAACAAGGAAATGAAGAAATTTAATTGATTTGATTTACTAAAATCTACATTAGTTGTATTTGCTAAAAGTTGCAGTTTGAATCAGCTGAATGTGGTAGTTTCACCGTTTTAGCAATGAAGTTGGTAGCTGTAGGACAAAAATGCAGATAACATAAGTAATCAAGGATCTAGATTCTTACCATGTTCTTTTGATGCACAGAAAGTCAGAAAGTTTCATTAAGAAATTCGAGCTACATTAGTTGGTCATAACTTAGATCAATAAGGCACCTGAAAGAAAAAAACGAGCTACATTAGTTGGTCATAAGGCATGACCGATAAATATGTGAAATTCAAAATCAAAATGCCTTTGAAAAGTTTCATTAAGAAGCCACATGAGCAACATTCTTCTCAGCCGAACCCACTTCATAGATCTCAACGGCAGAAAATATGCAAGATAGTAAAAATATGATGTTTTAGTCTGATACTCTGATGCAAACTTGTATTGACTTCACATGTTTTAGGCTGATGCAAATATATATTTAGTTCAATTATAATTTTAACGACCGGATGTTCAGACAGTTCACACCATACCATTACAGTATTCTTATACCATGATCCAGATCAAACCAATTACAGATCGAGAAATCGCTAGGTAACCAATTACCATGATCCAGATCAAAACAATTACTCAAAGTAGCAAAAAAAAAAGATTAACCAACTTAAAGGCTACTCATGAAGGGTTGTTGTATGTATTACGTGTGTATTTGTTGTCTACTTAGCATGCTCTTGAAAGCACTACTACGTATCTGCATTAGGCAATAGATTCGAGCAACTTCATTCAGCATGAACTCATTAATGCAATGATATGTGCTATCATTCAGCATGAACTCATTAATGCAAATGATATGTACTTGTAGCGATTGCAGCTTACCAATGTAGACTTCTTGGTCTGTGGCTGAGTCCGGAAGGGCTCCTCATAACTTAGATCAATAACCACTGCAGCATGATGAGCGTAACCACATCGTCCTGCAGCGGTGAGCGCACTGCAGTTGCCGCCTTCGTCAAACACTAAATCAGTATTGTCATTTATCAAACACATGCATAGATGAACTCTTAACTCTTTATACAGCCAATACTGTCATTTATCAAAGCTTGATGCCTTTCCTGAAAGTAACCTTTTGAATTTTAATGCTCTGGCTTTTCCAATTATTACCAGCGCCACACCAAAAGTTCTTGGTTGATGAAGTCTGTGCAGCTTATGATCATTTATGTGCCTAATTGCTCTGCCTGCAATTATTTCTTCTTATCATACAAGGAAGAATATTAAAATCCTACTGCAGGGACATCCCACAGTCTTTTGCTGTAAAATGGTATAAAACAATCGCAGATAAAAGAACTCGTTGTTAAGGAGAAGCATTCAATGAAATCATACACCCATGCTAATTTGAGAATAATTTGCAAGCAGCCAATCAAATAAAAACTAAATTGAAGGTCTGCCAAGAGATCCACTAACACTTCACTGACTCTAGCAGATTTTCTAGAATTATATCATTGCCTCATAAATTTACATGCCGTGCAATGGGATTTACCTTAAGGAGGAAAACAACATACTGCTTCAAAGAAATCAGCTGCTTTGTCAACATTGATATCCAGCTGATAGCTACAGCATGAGAAAACAAAAGAACCAATTGTCAGCTTTATGATTATAAAAATAAGAAAATCAAAAGAAAAAAAAAATAAGGTTGTGCAGTACAGTACTACTGAGACAGTAGAGATACATGACCTGCTCTCAGCATGTACATTCTCTTTTTTTTGCATACACAATTCTAGAGCTACAGGATATCAGGAGCTTTATTATAGATAAAAGAGCACCTTGGTCATAGTATTTACTGGTAGGCCAAAAAGTTCTGAAGATGCAGTTCAAAAGTTAGGGTTTCTCAAAATACAACAAGAATTATGCTACTGAGCAAATGCAGTTCTGCTAAAGATATATGATCCAAAAAGCAGATGACAATAAGGACAATGTAATCTGTAAGAGAGCTAAGCATTATAAGATGCATTAAAATTAATAAATGCAAAAGGCATACTGGGAATGCATGTAAAAAGAATAATGCAAGTGAGTTCCCCTTACCTATTGAGATCAGTTGCTGCAATGATGATATCCCACTATCCTTGCTAAACAAAAAAAGAGGAAATGGCACTGGGATGTGACCAACCTGTTGTTCTGACCTCACACAATGATGAAGCAATGCTGTAAATGCATATAAAAATCAGAAAATGATGCTAGCTGAACCGATGCAATATGGGATAATCCTTGACTTTCTTCACCAACTTTTTTCAAACAGCAGGAGGCCACCAGGCAGCGGGCATTACAAGTGTTGGCTCATAACCTACACAACAATTTATATGTTGAACACTTTTAGGATACACTGCGAACTAAAAACAATATTCGAACAACAACATTTTGCAGTCCTACCAGTCTCCTCTGTGGGGGGCTCTCCCTGAAAGTGACACCGCTGTATTCAATGTCAGCTTGAGAAAGTAAGAAAAGCACTTACCCCATGAACCAATAATGATACGAAGGGGACATCTTCCTCAACGGCCATGGATCTGAATTATGTCCGAGTGGTACATCATCTTATCTGACTGCATCATGAACCATGGGGGAATCATTAAAAACAAGAAAAGAAGCACCCGCTGGAGACATCGGAGCAGCACCTACCTACTCGTGCCACAGCCAGGGTTGCCGAGTGCCGCCATGCCGGGGACTGGTCGTCCGTGCAGGACACTGGGAGCCGGCCACCGGAGCAGCGAAAACCCTAGCGGACAGCTCGCTCCAGACCAGCCCCCGCCGTTGGGCACGCAGCAGCCACAAATGCGTGTGTTCCGCTCCGCTACTTCCAAGCTGTGGGCACCCATCGCGTTGGCGTCCGGCCGGCTCAGAGCTGTTGGAAGGGAACCATGGCATCCTCGACACATCTATTGGCAGCGTCATCTGGTCGCAGATAGATCCTGGAAGGGCCGGTGGAGGAGGCCGCCGGCGGCCGGCCATGGAGACCCTCGACGCCGCGGAGGTGGAGAGGCGGCCATGGAGCGTGAGCACCGGCCGCGGGAACGGGCGCGCCGCGCCCCTGCTCCCCCGCCTCCCGCTGCTCCGGATACGGCGCGCCGCGCCCCTACTCCTCCGTCGCTGCCGACCGTGATGCACGAAGCTGGGCGGCCATGGCGGAGCGGAGCTAGGCCCCTGCTCCAGATCGATTCCCTCCCCCCACGCCATGGCGGAGCGGAATTGGGCGCGCTGGCGGCTCCAGCGATGTCGAGAGAGAGGCGGAGGTGGAGAAGAGGGAGGCCCCGCCCGCCGTTGCTCGCTGCAGATCCGGCGGAATGGGAACGCCGGGACGGACGACGCAGGCCAGCGCGGTGGCCCCGTCGCAGGCGAGCGGTAGCCGGTAGGGGAGGGAGGTGGGGCCGGTTGAGGCGGAGCCAAGGCTGGTGGAGCGGGAGGCGGGAGGGGCGGCGCGCAGCGCAGCTGGAGGTCATGCCCCGGCAAACGGCCACCATGTCTGGCGCATTCCTCTGCTCCGGCCGCCAGGGAGGTGGAGGACGGGAAAAAGCGAATACAGTACTGCAGTAGTATGCGAGAAAAAGCAAATGATTGTCAAAGGCCTGATTGTGACGGGTGGCATAGGGATGGGGAAGAAAGGAAAACCAGCAGGCAGATTGGCATACCATGTCTGCGCTGCGCCTCCGACCACGAAAATATTTTTTTCCCTTCCGGCCTCCGTCCGGTGCAATCATGGGCGCTGCAGCAACGCCCGGGCAGATGGACGCAGAAGAGGTGACGGCGAGGACAACGGCGATCATCATCAACCCACATGACGGCGTCCTTGCCAAGAAGCCAGCCCGTGCCGCTCGGTGAAAACAGTAAATGGTGGTATGGGTAGGATCCATCCAGAGAAGTAACCGGTGAGTGGGAAGGTCTATTGTAGGAGCCATCTCTTAACTCGATCGCCGTTCGCCGGCCAAATAGAAATTGCAGGCCGTATCGTATCGTATCGTATCCTACCTCAAAAGTGATGATGCTATTCATATTTAGTACTATGGATTTGTCGAGCAGAAGATAAGAACCCTGGAAAGGGGAAAAAACACTTCTTGGCCATCGCAGTGACAATTGCAAGCTACGAGTGGATGCGCACTTGCAATTTGTTCGGACAGACCGGAGACAGGAATACAAGTAACCCAAAAATAAATTATGTGCGAGTCCCTGCAATGTTTATCCGGGTAACCAAAAATAAATTACGCTTTTCTTCTTACCTATATAGCGATTGCAAGCTACGAGTGGATGCGCACTTGCAATTTGTTCGGACAGACCGGAGACAGGAATACAAGTAACCCAAAAATAAATTATGTGCGAGTCCCTGCAATGTTTATCCGGGTAACCAAAAATAAATTACGCTTTTCTTCTTACCAGTATATAGCGATGACGAGAGGAACGCGCTACTATGTAATAATGTGTCCAGAAATACAAAGAAACAGACATAAAATAGTGATTCACAACTGCATATCAGCATTATTTGCATATAAGAACCAAAATGGTTATATATTCTTTCTCATTCCATAGCATCACCGATTACAAAACATATCTACAAGAAACACTTCAGTTTATCTCTGCAACCTCAATGGCCCCATAGTATAGTAGAATCATATATGCCAAAATACAATCATTCACTAACCAAACTTGATGATCAAGGATAATGCATATCTCCATCTCATGCCCAACTCCCCAACCCACCAAAATCTAGAGTGAGGAAGCAAGAATTAACAATACGGCAAGAGTGAAATGCACAGTAGGTACATGAACTTGTCTTGCTGTGCCAAATAGGTCAATGGACTTAGAAACCAGGTCATCTAGCCGCTCGAACTTGCGAACCCGCTCACCATGTGTCCATGGAGATTTTGCATGGCGGTTTTGCATGGCAGCATGGTGGTTTTGCATGGCACTGTAGCGATGTTGACGTTAGCCGAAATATAGATTGTAAAGTGCATTATCCTTCTTTTTTTGAAGGTTTTTTGAATGGCTCTAAAAAGGTTTTGTTTTGTCTTGCATATCTGTGTGACTCATGCTATCTAGCTTGTACAATATTGCTCAATAATTTTGTTGTCTTATACCTTTTCCCAATTCATCCTAGGTACAAACATAAAGACCTACGTGGGAGATTATAAAAGGATAGGGAGGAGGCGAAGAAAATGTCGCAAGAAAAGCACATCTTCTTCGCTTGGAGATCCTTTTCCACCTCTCCATTTTCCTTTTTGCAGGGTATCGGCTGGCCCCGCCTTGCTTCACGGACACTGGACCCTAGGCGCGGATCCTTTTTGACCTCTCTTTTTTCCTCGTCTTTGGAGTGATTTGAATAGTAGCAAGAGCGGTTAGATAGGTCTCGAGCCTTAATCATGCACATGGCTAGAGCTTAAGATCTCGCGCTGGAGATTATAAACCCGCCAAGGGCCGCAAGCGCCTCGACGGTGCCGTTGTCTCTACCGAGTGTCCGACGGAGGAGGGTGCCTTCTAAACGGATGCTCCCTACTCGAATCAGATCGAACCCGTATTGCTAATTTCTCGCATTGTGGCTCAACAAACGAATTCAAATTTTGTTTTGTTCCGTAAAGAGGCAAATTTTGGCCTTTGTGTTGAAACAAATTTGGCATCGAACACTCACCTCATTCTCTCTCTCTCGATCGAACAGCATGTGAAATGACTCCATACGTGACCCCCCGATGTACAAGACACCCATCGTATTACGGTGTTCGTGCATGTCATCATGATTACGATTCTACAGACCCGTGCTGGAAAAAATGAGTCTGTAGGATGGTGCAGATGACACTGCGAGGATGGACGGAATGACGAGTTTTTATATTCCCAAAAATGTTTTGATCAAAACCTTTTGCAACAAAACTACGTGGACTCGCCGGCCGCAGAGGCAGAGCCGGGCCGGCCGTGGCAACGTGAACGGTTACGGTTCCTTGTCGTAGAAGTATCGATTAATTATAGATGAGAGAGAGCATGGCCACCGGCGGGCCCCACAATTTAAAATACCTAAAAATGTTTTAACCGACAAACCAAAAATCTAAATTAAATTCTGATTACACCATTAAATTTGTTTCAATTAATTCTTCAAAACAAGATATCACATGGATATATTTAGATAAAATTACAAGTGGGCCCACACGATGGTAGTTGGGATAGAGTAGGACAAACTTTTTTTTCGGGGCCAAATTCTAATTCTCCCTAGTCCTATTACTCTAAACAATGTTTGAAATTTCGAAATAGCACACAAGTTCTGATGCGCCCTTTACATTAATCGTGGGACCATGGTGTTCGTGATCGAACACTCTCTGATTGCCACGCCGGATTCCTTATAGTGCTATGGGGCAGTTTTCTCGCTTGATCTCTCGTCTCGCCTTCTCCCATACTACACCTACCGTACTAGTTAGTACTCTTCTCACCTCTTCTCCATCCTGACTTTCCAAACTCATCTCAATCAAACCTGAGTACAAAGTGGTCCGACACAGGGGTCTGCCTCGCCTTCGCATTCGTCTCCATCGTGAGCGGTGGTGCTCTTTATCACATCCATGCAGCTAGATATGGTTTTTCATGTGGTTCTAGAAACAACAAATACAAAAGTTTTTTTTTTTTTTCTATTTTGGTGGTTGCGCATCGGGGGCTGTCGCGGGCCCCCCGGTGGCGGCTACGGCGAGGTCGCGCCATCGCCTTGACTTCCCGACCGGGGATCCCGACCGGCGTGGGAGCGCGGCGGTGAACAAGGCGTTTATCGCGGGGTTCGACAGGATTGCCGACGCCGTCGTCTATGAAGTTTTCGCCGCTCCGATCTCGGGGTGTTTTTGGGCGGAGGCTGAAAAAAATGTCGCAAGAGAAGCACATCTTCTTGCGTGAGCACCGAAATCTAGATTGTAAAGTGCATTATCCTTCTTTTTTTGATGGTTTTTGAATGGCTCTAAAAAGGTTTTGTTTTGTCTTGCATATCTGTGTGACTCATGCTATCTAGCTTGTACAACATTGCTCAATAATTTTGTTGTCTTAAATACCTTTTCCGATTGATCCTAGGTATAAACCCAAAGACCCACGTGGGAGATTATAAAAGGATGGGAGGCATGAAAAGCACATCCCGGTTGGTGTGCTCCCTGTTCGAGATTGGCAACCACGGCGTGCTCTTTTTTTATATTTGCAACCACCTCCGCCTTTGCCATCTGCAGGCTCCTCGGCTGGCCTCGACCTGTTTCGCCTTTTTGGGGCTCATCATTTAGCAGGGCCACTGGTTTAGTTGCACAACTTTGTCCTCATGTTGTGTCTTGGCCGCCGCAATTGCCTGCTTTTGATGCGCAATGTCAGCTTCATGCTGGGCCTGAGTCGCCTACTCATCTATGCTGTTGGAGTAATTTAAAGATAATAAATCTTGCGTTCTAGGCCCAAGGTGTGGTGCGCTCCAAGTGAATAGTAGCAGTCTCTACCTTGACAGTGTGCACATCGGGATATGCATCCCATGATATGAGTATTGTTGATCTTTATGAGCATCCATTGTGTGTGACCAAGCATATTATTTACCTATGTTGCTTGTAAACTCTATGTCATTTATTGTACATTGTGGAGAGTTTACAATGGATAGAACTTCTACTCATGTGTCAAATTTGATTGTGTGAACGTCCGCCTTGTCATCTTTTTTCTTTTGTCATATTTTAAAAATTGAGATGTCGACTCCATAAGACTAATGACAAAACTTGTTTGTTTACTATGGCACTCTCTCTCGCACGGTTGATAGTGCACTTTTATGGTTATTGGAAGTTTGCTATCAAGATGACTACTCGCGTGGTTTTGGAACTGATTTCTTTGTGTACGACATCGTAGTGATTACTTTGGTTGTGTGAACGCTATCGTTGTCAATGCATTCTCGCCTGCCCGGATTGAGCTTTATTATGATGGGCATGATGCAAGACTGGAATGGAAGGGTCATTCCGAAGTTTTTATTTTTTATTTGAGCCCTACTCGGCAGTTCTATTATTCTACACTTGGTTCAAAAGCTAATAATGTTGTATATCAAGAGGATGATGTGTTGTATATCTCCTAAAGTTCGAGAAAATAGAATTTGGACGAGCATGCCAAATGCGATTCTAAATATGTGGATGAACAACAAGCGAAACTAAAATTAGAGGTTAGCGCTTCCAAGGACATAAAAGTAACATTTTTGCCTTGTGGCGGTCTCTACCTTTGACATTGTGAACATCGTGGATATGTGTTGGTGTTTCTTAGCGTAAGCGTAATAGTCCGCATAAGCGCACGGAAATACCGTTGTAGCACTTCACCGGAAGTGTTCGTGGTATCGATTTCCACGTGGAACGGGTGTTAAGTCGTTCGACTAGCTACCGGGATGAAGATGGAAAGGGTGAACTGGGTAGTGAGTTTCTACTACAAAGAAGGTTATCCTAAAGCCAAATTACTTCTTTTCTTATACGTTCACGTAGCCACCGGCTCTCCCCGGGTCCGCCGGAAGGGTCCGGCCTCCGACTACCGCACAACCGGACGTGGAGGAATACTAAGGTCAAACAGGCTGTCACCACCGCCGCCTACCTCACTACCGTGGACCGCTTGGCAAACGAGGGTGACTCGTAGTTTAGACACCACGTCTACACTACTTATCACGTACTCTAGCGTCGGCCGTGAACATCCGTCTTCATCGAGTCCTCTACTAGAGCATCTACCGATATGGTAAACAACGACCGGGCGAACGTATAATTAAAGTAATAACTCAAACTTGAAGATAATTATCAGTAATTAGAACACGGATCTCTTACTCCAAACCAAAGAGGGATGATCCGTAGAGGTACAAATGCGAGACGGAGCCGATTGTGTTCGAACTCCGTCCCGCCGAGGCGAGGGGTCGCTTCTCCTCTTCTCCACACTTCCTCCTCTCTCACTCCCTTCTAATCCTAACTTAGCTCCTTTCCTCTACTCCAATGTGTACTAAGTGTGAGTGGTGGAGTGGAGTGTGTGAGTGGTTTGTGTGTGGATGTGTATGATGATGTGTGTGTGTGTGTGTGTGTTACAAGTGAGGGGGTGCCTCTCTTTATATAGTGGAGAGAAGTGAATGGAGGGCTCTCCTTGCTTCGAGGTCTTCTTGGCGGGAACGAAACTTTGCACCGCCCTTTCCCGCGTTAATATTTCGGCATGTGAAAGTCAGCGAAGGCGCGGCGGGATCGGGACCATGCTTGCGCCGGCCGCCGCAGGGGCCCGGCCGCCCGTGTTTGGCCCGGTTCGAGCCGGCTTTCGTGTGTCACCTCTTGGCCCATTTTGGCTCATCTTCCGTAGGTGCATCGGCCCATTTTTGCCCGATTCCGGCCTGTTGGCCCTCCCCTTGATAAGGCGCAATCCTCGGTTTTGTGCTTTCATTGTTGATTAGGCGTATTTGTACTGTTTCCACTTTTATACCTACAAAACATGTTTTCTACCAATATAAGTGGAACTAGGTTAGAAGTAAAGGTATATGTAACATAAGTTTGCCCGTTTCTCATGAATTGGATAAAGGTTGGCGGTATAACATACTCGATAATGACCGCCAACAATATGCATGATAGGAGTATTGTTGATCTTTATGAGCATGCGTTGTGTGTGACCGAGCATTACGACCAACATTTTTGTAAACTCTTTGTGTCGTATTTTATACATTGTCGAGTTTATAATGGATGGAACTTCTACTCATGAACGCCTAGCTTGTCATCTTTTTCTTGTCATATTTTAAAAATTGAGATGTCGACTTCATAAGACTAATGACGTAACTTGTTTGTTTACTATGGCACTCGCCGCATCGGTTGATAGTGTACTTTTATGGTTTATTGAAACTTTCTTTGTCAAGATGACCGCTTGTGGTTTGGAACTCGATTTCTTTGTGTACACATCCGTAGTGATTACTTTGGGCGTGTGAAGGCTAGTGTTGTCAATGCATTCTCGGCGGTTCGATTAAGCTTTATCATGGAATGAAACAAGATGGAATGGAAGGGTCATTCGAAGGGTTTTTTTGTTTCCCCACACTCGAGGACAAGCATCGCAAAACCGGAGGCTACCTATGCTGAATTTGCGGATGCTTGTGGATTGGATTATAATGAAATGAAGCAAGGTAGAAAGCCTCGTCTTTGTGAGTTTGTGGATGATGAGGAACAAATTTTGTTGGGCTATCCTTCCACATGGAGGATGAATTTGGAGCCCAACAAAGCATCCCAAACCAAGCGACAAGCCCAAGTGCTTGTGCACCGTTGATCTCGGTTGGATTCAACGGTTGAGATTGCTTCTGGGAAGCATGTATGGTGTAAGCAAAAACCCTAGCCTCCATTCAGATGAGAAACTATGCCGCCTCCGGATGCCGTGACGACGTGCTTCCTCGCGGTGCTTGGGAGGACCTACTCGAGCCGAAGATCCTCTAGCGCCGCATCCAACAGAGGAACAACTTCTAGCTTGGAGCCCGTCGCGTCTCGGCCGCGGGTTAGGTAGTTTTTGACATCTCTTATAGCATAAAATATAGAGGTTTTAAAACTAAAAATAAGGGCTTAAAATGAATATCAACATAGTATAGGGGCTTTTATTGACATAATTCCATGAGTTTTGGTGATTTATATATTTTCGAGGGATTAAACAGGGAAAAGCCTAGAGTTTGCAAGGCATATGAAGCATAAACATGTTCTAAACATACTCCAAGATGGCACCATTGCAAAGAAAAAAGAGAGAAGAAAAAAAAGAAGAGTTAAAAAAAATGGACAAGTGTCCGCTATGAAAACAATGGGTACTTAGATGCCCGCCTCTCCATGAAAAAAAGAAAGAAAAAAAGAAAGAATATGCAACCCAGGTTCTCTCAAGTGTTTCCAAGTTTCAAGAAAGATGATTTTTCAAGGAGCTAAAGTAGAATTAGGCTCTTGTTGACGGTCATTAACGACATATTTTTAACGTCAACATTCTACCAATTAGGGGTTGAAACTATACCTTGCTACACACATATACATTTATTATTGACATAATTCCACTTGGAGTGCCAAAATACTATTGTGCAGATCTATATAAGAAACAAGTGAAAAAATGCACCAAAAGGCGCCTCCCCGAAAAGCGCATTCTGAAGAATATCAAGCCCAAGGAAGAAATGGACAAAACACGCAGAATCGGGCCGAGCGCACACCGCCACACAACTTTTCAGGCCCAAAGACGCCAGCCTGCCAAAGCCCAGCCCGAACGGGGCCCAGCAGGGTGCGCGCGCACCCCAAAGTGCGGCCGCACCCCTGCCGGGGCGGTTCGGGCCCAACTTTGGCGAGGCGGTTTGTTACCTTCCAAAACTGGTGAAACCGACGTGGGATCGTCGGTTTGGCGTACATGGAAGGTACTCCTAGGTCGGTTTTGGCTCCTACCATGTGGGGAGGGACATTTTCCAATGAGCCCCCTCTCCTCTACCTATAAAAGGAGGCCATCTCCCACCATTGTAACACACACCACACAATGTAGCCTCTCTCTTCTTCCTCTTCTTTCTCCTTCTTCTTCTTCTTCTTCTTCTTCTTCTTCTTTCTTCTTCTTCTTAGTTTGTACTTAGGAGGAGTTTGGCAAGAATAATAAAAGAGAGCAAGACATTCTGGAGCTATGCGGTATGAGCAATTTAGAGTTCTTCATTTTGTTCTTGTTCTCTACTTATCAATATAGTCATGTTCTTGAATTAGAGCAAAGTCCTTTTGACATAATCTTGTCTTATGGAACTTCGTGCTTAGTCTATCATACATACATGTTTAGACCAAAGAGCTAGATCGATATAATGAGTTCTACCTAGAGTTAGCCTTGGTTGATGTTGGGTTGCGGGATTGATAGTCGTTCCTTCGGGGCGGCGCTCTGGTAGAAGGACCCGGGGACACGGGTAAGCCTTGTTAACACGCCAGAGTGATAATCACTAGTGTAGACGTGGTGTCTGGGCTAGGGGTTGCCTATCTTTTGCGGTGCATCCTACGGTTGAGGGGGTAGGCGGCTTGGTCGTGACAAGCCTTGTCCGTCCCTTGAAATCCCCCCACGTTCGGCTGTGTCGTAGAGCTAATTGCCGGACACTGTCCTTTGGGCGTGGGCCGGTGCCCGAAGTAATTCGGCAGAGACCTTGGCTATCTTGAAATAGAATCTCTAGCCATAAAACATGTGTGTAATCTGCTATCTTGACATGACTATCTAGGATATGCCTACTCCATTCTTTTATTCTTTATTTTACCTTTATCCTTGAGATTGGCTCGAGTGTGTGTGTCAAGTTATCCTACTACCTACTTTATTTTACCCCTATTATGAGCATTGGTCTATTATAC
Source organism: Hyparrhenia diplandra (assembly GCA_015847255.1). NCBI lineage: Eukaryota > Viridiplantae > Streptophyta > Magnoliopsida > Poales > Poaceae > Hyparrhenia > Hyparrhenia diplandra. The sequence goes on from JADLZK010002326.1 coordinate 31,715, forward strand.
ATCCGTGTCATCTTGACCATGTCCGAATTAGAGACTTTTACACCATGCCTTCCTTTGGGAAAATATAAATAACGATACCCTCGAATACTTAGGGTGAAATGCTGCAATGATAGATCCGTGCGCTTGCGGATAAATATCTTGTTTGGCAAGATCTATCACCGTTGATAATCCCGTTCAGATCACCGACACGGTGGTTTCACTTGGGAATGTCAACGGCGCATTTCTGGCGCCGTTATTAGAGATGGGTTCTAAACCTCGTTTCTAGTGATTGCGCTTAAAAAATGCAATGACTCTTTCCCCCGATTGCATTCATTACATTCACCTTATACAACCACCATCATATTCATTCCACTACACCATACACATGCACATGCAGTATGACTCGTGACTTTGGATCCATTGCTTAAACTTACAATATATGCTTAGTAAGTAGATTTAGTTTTCTCCCACCTATGAACTCCACATATAAGCTTTAGATATAGGGTGAGAGAGAAGAAGGCATAGTGTCCTACTGCCTTAGTCCAAAAATACCACATATTATGAGAGAAAGGCAACACAACGTTATTGCCTTAGCGAGGATTCACCAATACCACAAATGAGAGACTTGAAAGGGTCATGCTAAAGGAACTTTGAGTTTTATTTTGAAAACTAGCAAAAACTCCGGAATGATGGTTGAACAAAGAGTCTGAGACATGGCGCTTGACTTGAATGTTCTATGTTTCAATTGCCCAAGATCCCAAGAAAAGGCTATAAGCTCCATGGTTAAAGGTAATATGGGTAAGTTGAAGGTTGAAAAGGTTTATTTTAATCCGGAGGAGAAATTTTGTTTGAAAGCATGTGTACTTTTGATGCGTGAAAGCGTTGTAGCAACTCCTGATCCATTGCTAAGTTTGGCTTGGCTAGGGACTAGCAAAGGGTAAGCTTGGGGGACCTTGTTGACATCTCTTATAGCATAAAATATAGAGGTTTTTAAAACTGAAATAAGGGCTTAAAATGAATATCAACATAGTATAGGGGCTTTACTGACATAATTCTATGAGTTTTGGTGATTTATATATTTTCAGGGATTAAACAGGAAAAGCCCAGAGTTTGCAAGGCATATGAAGCATAAACATGTTCTAAACATACTCCAAGATGGCACCATTGCAAAGAGCTTGTCGAGACGATCGAAACGGATATATTGTTCGCTATATTCAGAGTCCAGAATCAAAAGATATCACCTGCAGAGCATAGTTCACTAAAACGGCCATAACTTTCTCATCCAGGACTCGTTTTGGTGAACCACCCCTCTCTGGAAAGCTATCGACAAGATCAACACAACTGTGGTGGTTTGGGCTCAAAGACCAAGGTGGGCCCGCAGCCGCCCTGGCCATGACCGCGGCCGTCCTCCTGTGGGGCCCAGTCAGGGCCTGCTTTCTAGGTCAGTTACAACCGCCATTGAGGAGCAATCTAGTCCGTCTATCAAGGTCGGTTTGATCCAAGGGCTGTGGTGAATCCTCCGGGTCTATATAACAAGACCCCCTGACCCCTGGGTGAAACCCTAATTCATTATCATTCATTATCAATAGGTTGAGGCCCTGAGTCTCCCTCTAGGTCTAGTTCTTGTCCAGACCTAGATGAGCTAGTATTCAAGAGGGATTAGATCTCATTAGATCTAGTCTTTAGAATAAGAGAGATCTGAGAGAGGGAAGGAACCCGAGGAGGTGCCTACTGTCGGTGCTACCTCTACAACTTGTACCTCGGTGGAAGTTAACCTACACTTGAGTTACTCTGGTAATCTACTTCTTCTTTTAGTAAGCATCATTGTTTATATTGTTCTTCTGATCTACGGGTCTCTTTTGAGTACTTTAATCAATTGCAATACATTGGAGTAATATTCGTAGTACAAGCGTGGTGTTTGGGCTCGAGTATCTCGTTAGATTCATTCTATATTCCGGATTGGTGGTAGATCACGACTGTGATAGCCCCCTAGTTGGATGACCAACTAGTTGGGTGTCGTTGATCCTTTGTATTCCCCATCCCGTCTGTAGGACTCGTGGGATTTATCTCTAGACAAATCATCCTTTGTTGGTGTTTCTCCCTATGTGATGTCCCCGGATAGAACAAAAGAGAAGGCAAGTTTACTACGAGTAGGATTAGATATCTTAGTAATCATCTCTATACTTTTAACCTTCTTAGGTCTTGTGCTACTACTCGGGTTAAGATTAGATCTTAGTCTCCCTCACACGTTTCCCTCGTGGATACGATATTTAAAACCCTCAGGGGGTGATGGCTACAACGGTATCCGTGCGCTATGCGGATTATACAATCTTCAATATTTCGTGGGCATAACAAATACCAACATCACTCTCCTTTGTACTTATCTTTCACACCGACTCTAAGATCAAAGTGTTCCAAATTCATAATAGCAATGATTCCACTCTCATTGACAAATTTGCAAGTATACCAAGATAGTTACAAACTATATCGCGAAATAAATCATGAATATAAATCAAACAATCTCTCGAATCGAACTGTACATACTCGTCATGTAGCCGCACCACATTTGGTTCATACGCCACTTTGTATCCATGCCATCCATAGTTGATTTTAACAACTTGTTTCCAGATTCCCTCTATGTTTGCCGGTTAAATTTCAGACAATAAAGACAATACAAATATCAACTTAAGTTGTACCAAGATAACAGAGCAAACAAACTCCCATTAAAAGGTACTCACAAATTGTAGGATCGCTGGACGCCTAGAGGGGGGGTGAATAGGCCTGTTTCAAAAATCAACTCGAAACTTTGTCGGTTTCTCGAGCGGCACCGCCGCTTCACTAAGTGGCACCGCTCGCAGAAAAGGATTAGCTTACGGTTCAAAATCTGTCCGACAAAAAGTGAATCTAGTAAATTTCCTTGGTTCCTGGACAACTATAGATTGCAGAACGAGAGCTAAACCAAATAGATCGAGTGTATACAAGTAGATCGGCCTCAAACCCTAAATCCTCTCAACAACAACAATATGTATGCAATAAAGAGTAAATCAAGCACACGGTGACACGGTTGTTTATCCCGTGGTTCAGCTCGCCACCAAGGCTTGGCTAAGTCCACGTTGTTGAGGTTACACAAAGGAATGAGCTCACCACAAAGGTTTGCCTCTTTGCCTCGTTCACAAGTCTAGGAACCGAATCCTAGAGATGTGGCGTAATTTATTAGATGCAAGAGGGTGTTACAAACCTCCCTAGGCTACCACACAAGTTGGCAAGCTCAAGGGCGATGCACTAGCCGGCTATGAGCAAGCTCCAAGAGCAAAAGACCACAACCGCCGGCCAAAGTGCGAACCAAGTGCCTCTAGAACGATGAAGATCAGTGGAGCTCTCTTCCAATCGAAGTTTGCAGCCCTCACACTCAAGAATCGATGGTGGAATCAAAGGATTAGCTTGAGGGAGTGAGGAGCTTCAATGGAGGAGAGAGAGCTGAGCACTTGGGCGAGTTCTGTCGAAAGTGAGCAGAGAGGAAGAAGGTAACCGTTGGGGGTAGAAGAGGAAAGTATAAATACTCCCCTCTCCAACGGTCAAAACACGAGCGGCACCGCCGCTCAGGCTTAGTCAGTTGAAAGGTGGAAAGAATTTGATTACTGACTAAGTCTAGGAGCTGGAGGTTATGTGGTGTGAAAATGAGCACTTCGTTGCACGCTTTGACACAGTGGTTCTAATCCCTCTTAATAGTACGGCGTGTCCTATACTCAAATTCAAAATGCAAAACGAATATAAACCTCCTTTCTTGAAGTACCACCTGCAAATCGAATCGGGGTACTCCTTCTTTAGGTTTGCAATGTCCTCTTGGCTTATTGCCTGCTTGTCAACTCGATAAATCTTATTAGTCCTCTAGTTAGATTGTCATCAACGCCAAAACCCACATTAGAGGTTGATTGCACTTACAGTCTCCCCCTTTTTGGTGATTGGTGACAACCTAATTAGAGCTTACAGAAGATAGTCAAATAAAAGAGATTTTTCGAGCCATGGATGTAGGTACCTCCCCCTAATTATGTGAATGAGCCTAGAATGCTCAAGATGATGTCTTATAACATGAATCACATATTTAGGTGGTGAGACCTCCCCCTAAATGTGTGAATGAGATTTGAATTCTCAATTTTGACATAAAAGGTCAAGTTTCACATTTAGGTGATGTAGGGACCTCCCCCTACATCCATGCCTGTTGTGGGGTGTAAAGTGCTTAACATATGTGTCAGAAGAGTATACGTGATGCATCATGACAGATTAAGCACTCAGAGCAACCGATCTGTTTTGACCTGAGCGGCAGTGCCGCTCGGCTGAGCGGCACTGCCGCTCCTGTCAAAACAGGCCTGTTGCCAACATGTAAGCCACAGCATGAAACATATATAAACATGAATAATCAGCATGAATATGACAAGATAAATATCACAGATCAAACACATGTCCATAAAACATACGAAGAGAGTCAAATAAGTCGCATTATTACAAGTTCACAAATAGTTTTGAAACCTACTCTCAAGTTCTAACTCTCTAGGACATGCTAAGATAGGTAAACAGCAGTCGAAGGCGCGAAAAAGTTTTGACCCCTCTAATTTTCTCCCCCTTTGGCACAAAGCACCAAAAAGGAGAAAAGAAAAGAGAGATCAAGTCACTCTAAAGAGCTGCGCTCCTCCTCGTCCTCCTCATCGTCGCCCTCCCCGCTCCCTGCTCCTCCTCCTCGAAGAGTAGACCACAACCCCGCCTATGGTGTGAGTAGTAGAGGTGAAGTGTGTAGAGTGTCGAGGTGGTGGATCCTCCGGATCCCGTGGGCTGCTATCTCCCGTGCACGGTCGCCAAGCGTCTCGCCCTAGTCAAACTCAGGCTTAGAAGTGGTGTCCTCTGACTCTGCCGACTCTGACAAGCTGGGAAGGTCAAAGCGAGGTGGAGAGGGTACAGGTGAAAGTGGTGTGACTCCTACACGCTCTCTGTCCTCTCTCTGCCTACGCTCAACCCTGTGAGCAGACGCTGCTGAGTAGGTGCATGTCTCAACCATGGCTTTCATCTAGGTGGTCATCTTCTTCTTGAAACTGCTGCTCTTGCCCCTCCTAGCTCTACCATGAGAGCTCTCTAGAACCTCTGTAGGAGAGGGTGGAGTGTCCTCTCTCACTGTGTCTTTGAAGGCGCCGCTGGCCGGCATGATCCGCTCGAGGTTGTATGCCTTGTGATCATCTGTCTTGTTGAACCTCAAGCCGGATACTCTCTCAATCACATACATGATGTAGGGAGCATAGGGCAAGCTCTTCCTACCATCATCCATAGCATCAGCCAACTCCATCCAAAGGTATGCAGGCACATTGAAACTCTCACCTCCTGAAGCAAGTTTGGCTAGCAAATTCTTCACCCAACTGTGCAAGTTAGAGGCTGCACCCTCCTTGGGATCAATGGTGTTTCGGAGAAGGTTGTTTAGAATGTAGTAGAAGCTACTCAAACCTCTCACTAACCCATCTGCCTTGATGGGCTCCCTCCACATGTATCTGACAGCTGTAGCATCTAGCTTCTTCTCTCTCGTGGATAGGAGTGAAGCTCCTATGCTCCCTGCTAAAGCCAAGAATCCTGCTGAAGGTGACAAAATCAATTGAGTAGTGAACACCCTCAGTCATCCAGTGAATCACATCACCATTCTCCAGGTAGTAGGTGGCATGGAACTGACCAAGAATCTCAGCATTCCAGTCATACTAGAACTCCATGATGTTCTTCAGCTCATGCTTCTCACAAGCCCTGATGGCTCTATCAATCTCAGGCTCACCCTTCTCCTTCAGAGCCTCCCAGTCAATATAGTGCATCTGTCTAATACTGGGCTTCCTCTTCTTGGTGACCACAGAGGCATAGAAGTCGAGTGAAACACATTCAAAACCACGTAGTCAACCCCAAGATCCTTAGGAGAAGTGTAGGGATTCACCCTTCTAGCATCGTGCTCGCCTTACTCCCCGTGGAGTAGTCAACCCTTCGTGATCTTTCTTGTCATCCGGAGCCCCCTCGACAAGTATCTCCTCATAATCTCTCATGTATGAGTCATTGTAAGTCAGATATCAAGAGGAGTGCTAGGGACAGCCAATCTCCGGAATCTTCTTGCCATATCTCAACTCAAGTCTGGCTTGCCCTCGTCCCTCTCTTCTTTGTTGCTCAGCTGTGGGTCTCCCGGATGGTGAGGGACGCCTCTGCCCTCGCGAGGAAATGGCTTCTCGTAAAGCCTTCCTCTTTGCATCCTTGCTTCCTTGTCCGTGCTCCATCTATGCATGCAAATGATTCAAATCGATCCTCACGAAGTCTTTGGTGTGAGAGATGGATATATAGGGGTGGTTAGGTTTTCTCACCGAGGATTGAGAAGAGAGAGGAGAAAGCTGCGGCCCCCCTACGGCGGTGGCGCCGACATCGTGGAATAGAGGACCGGCGTCATCGGGGGCGTTGGCTGCAACGGCACCGCCGGCAGCGGCAAGCGGTGCCGGGCGGCGGCGCGGCGAGGAGAGACGGCGGCGGTGGTATCGCCCTCGGTCGCCTACGGACGAAGGAACAGGACCGGTGGAGAGAGTGAATGAGAGAGGAGAGAAAGATCTTTGTGGCCCGTGAAGTAGGCCCCACGGCTAATTGTATGAATGTTTTTAATTTGGAAAACATCGAGCGGCACCGCCGCTCGGTCCGAGCGGCACTGCCGTTCCCCCTGAACAGAGCGAGTTAAACTTGCTTCCTAAGTGACTCTCCTCATGGTTAGGACACTCCACCCTATCGGAGTTTATAAACATGGTTAGGATACTTGGGGTCTTCAAAACCCGGTGGTTGCTCAACGTAGACCTCTTCTTGCAAAGGGCCATTGAGGAATGCACTCTTGACATCCATTTGATATAGCTTGAAGTCATGATGAGCAACGAAGGCTAGAAGGATGCGGATTGCTTCTAGTCTTGCCACCGGTGCATATGTTTCATCAAAGTCCAAGCCCTCTACTTGAGTGAAACCTTGAGCCACCAATCTTGCTTTGTTTCTTGTAACCTGACCATCTTCATCTTGCTTGTTACGAAAGACCCACTTGGTGTCGATGATGTTTGTCTTTGGTCTTTCTACCAAGTCCCAAACTTGGTTTCTTTTGAAGTTGTTGAGTTCTTCTTGCATGGCTAGCCACCAATCGACATCCTTGAGTGCATCTTCTACCTTGGTAGGTTCCAAAGAAGAAACAAAGGAGTAATGTTCACAAAATGCAGCCAAATGTGATCGAGTAGTTACTCCCTTTCGAAGACTCCCAAGAATGTTTTCAACGGGGTGATCCCGTTGAATGGTTTGTCATAGCCGTGGGTGATCAATGCCAACATCTTCAACTTCTTCTTCATAGTCATCTTCAGCTTCAAGTATAGGAGCAAGATCAAGTGCTCTAACTGGTGATGTAGGAGTTGGAGTGGGTGCTGCTGAGGTGGAGGGAGCGGCACCGCCGCTCCTTGGTGCGGCACCGCCGCTCTGCTAAATTTCAGCAGGCGTGTGCTGCCCCTTGTCATTGAGTACGTCAGCGGAAATTGGTGCAGCGGCATCCTGGTGATCCTCCTGTTCAGTGGCTTCATCTTCTTGTGGTCTAATATCACCAATAGCCTATTGCTTGATAGCCTCACACGGTGGATCCTCCTTTCCTACAACACTTTGATCAACTTGCTCTACTTGAGAGCCATTAGATTCATCAAATGTCACATCTATAGTGACTTCAACCCTACCGGTGGTCTTGTTGAAGACACGATAGGCATGGTCATTTGATCCATAACCAAGAAGAAAACCCTCATCTACTTTAGGAGCAAACTTAGAGGTTCGAGGCTTTTTGTTAAGAATGAAACACTTACACCCAAACACTCTATAGTAAGATACCTTCGGTTTGTTACCGGTTAGTAGCTCATATGAGGTCTTCTTGAGTTTCTTGTGGAGGTAGAGACGGTTGATTGCATGACAAGCGGTGTTGATGGCTTCACACCAAAAGATGTCCGAAGTCTTGTATTCATCTAGCATTGTTCTTGCCATGTCAATTTGTGTTCTATTCTTCCTCTGTACTACTCCATTTTGTTGAGGGGTGTATGGAACTTCTTGATTGGAAGACTGAATTCTCATTAAGCCCTTCTAATGAAGGTTTTCACCTTCTCTTGTACCTGACACTTATCAAAGACAAAGAATACCCAAGTGAAGCGGGAATAATCATCAACAATAACAAGTCCATACTTATTACCCCCGATGCTAAGGTAGGCAACCAGTCCAAAGAGATCCATATGAATCAACTCCAATGGTTGAGTAGTGGTCATGATGCACTTTGGTGGGTGAGGTACATGTTGACGTTTCTTAACGTCGCAGAAGAATCTACAAGCGTACAGAATTGTCGTTGTAGCTTTCACCCGGAAATATTCAGGGTATCGTATTTTCCACAGGGAATGGATATACTCTCTCCTAACTAGTTCGCCCAAGGACCAAGGCCAAAGACGGGGAGGATTATCAAGATGGATCCCTACACCTTTAGTGTCTATGGTTAGCCAGTCTCCAGAGCTACTTGTTCACTTCGGGCACCGGCAATCGCCCAAACTAGGATGGAGACCGGCAATTGCACTGCGCTACATCCGAACGTGGGGGATTACAAAGGACGGACAAGGCTGTCACGACCCAGCCGCCTACCCCCTCAACCGTGGGATGCGCCACAAAAGATAGGCAACCTCTAGTCCAAACACCACGTTTGCACTGTTGATTGCTACTCTAGTGTGATATCAAGGCTTACCCGTCCCCGGGGTCCTTCTACTAGAGCACCGCCAAAGATGACTAGCTATCAATCCTGCAAACGAGTAGATAAAGAATGGATAAACAAAAGACAATAAAGATTATCGGAACCGTGAAAACTTACTTAGCCAAGATCCCGTGAAGGAGCTAAGCCCGAATCCACCGAGGTACAAGTCCGGGGAGTTGCCGACAAGTCCGGCACTTCCCCGCTCTCGACCCTCACATCTCTCCTCCACCGACCTCTCTACTACTAATGAGGGCCTAAGCCCATTGGAGTGAAGGAGTGGAGTAGAGGGAAGAATAGTGGGAGAGCTCTTCCTTGGAAATGGTGTGTTCCATGAGGGAGGAGAGGCCTCCTACTTATAGGAGAGGTGGAGGGGTGCATTTGCATATTTCCTAGAGCATTGAAGGGCTCCGGGGCGTCAGTGCTTCCTCCCGACCTCCCACGTCGGTAAATTATTGCAAAGACCGCCCTATGCCGAGAACCGGAGGAGAACCGCTTCGGGGCCACGAACCGGAGGTGAACCGACGGATCTGTGTTGTTTTGCATTCTTGGACAATAAAATCGGATCCTGTGTTTGAACCGAGCCGAACCGGGGCGAGAAACGCGGGTCCAACCGCGCGCTGAAGCGGACCGCGCAGAACCGCCCTCCGTGCTCGCCGCCGGGCGCCACGTGGCCTTGGGGGCCGGCCCGACCGGGCGAACAAGCTCCCGCGCATGGGGTGTCCGCGCCGACGGTTAGGGCCCACCCGGCCGGCCGCGCCTTGTCGGCGCCGCGCCCGCGCGTGGAAGCACCGGCCGTAGCTGCGGGGCCCGCCGCCGGTGGGTTTGTCCACCGCATGGGGAACAGTGGGGTCCGCTTTCGGTCATGGCCGGCCGGGTCCGGCCGGCGGCGGTGGTGCTGCGAGTTTTACGCCACGTGTCCACGTTCGATTGGCCCCGCATGGCTCTGTTCACGTTGGTGTGTAGGACTCCTCATTCCATGTGATTTTTATTTATCTCATATCTTTCCCATCCGAGTCCAAATATATCAAGTAATATATCCATTTCGATCAGCATGACGAGGTCTCCGTGATGGTGTACTCCGCTTTGCCATAAAAGATACTTTTTCTTGACAATAAATTGGAGAATCCTGCATTGCACTTCGAAATACCAAAACTCGTGGAACTTGTTAGATTTAAACCCTACCATTAAGTTTGGTGGTCAAAGATGAATGTTTTATGCAGGTGTTGACGGTATAAAATATGTAGTTAACGACCGTCAACAAACTCCCCACACTTAGTCCTTTGCCGTCCTTGAGTAACTCTAACCGCATACAAGTTATTCCAAGCTTCACCTACACTTGTGAACTTTTGATGTGTCTACCACGTTAATCTTGGGTAATTGAATTATGGAACAACTTAGATTCAAGTCCCCTTGCTTCAAATAAGTGCAAGAACTTGGGTTTTCATTTGATTTTGAAAATGTAAATGTAGCCTTGCTCCTCAAATGACTCACTCAGATCACTCAATTTTTGTAGGTGTTGATTCCTCACCAAGGCATATCAGAGTTTTGCCTTCTTCCTTTCCTATTTTTGAAAAGCTTATGTGGATCTTTGGGTAGAGAAAGAGATGAAGGCATACTTACTCTGCATATGTTGCTCGGTCAAATCTTGGATCCGAGGAGAAGGATGGCATACCCCTAGATCAAGAAGTGCATGTGTGTGTGGATATTATAAAGTGGAACCTACACTATACTCCGTGATATGTGTGATCTCTCTTAGGATAAACTTTATTATTGAGAACATGGCTATCATTTTGCATGAGCCTTCATGTGCTCATCATTTTTTTTTTTTTTTTTTCATAAAAGTCTTGGACCTTCATGAGTCCAACCTTTTTTTTTCATGGGACCTTCATGTGTCCCTATATTTTTTCATAGCCATGTCTCATAAACCATAAATAAAGAGAGATCACTATCTGGTAGAGCATGGAGTACTTTATTTCTAAGATATCTCTTTTTTTTGTCTACTCCTAGTGTAGGAGCAGAGATTTTTTTTGTATGGTGGACGGAAGCATGTTTTAGCGTATTCCCAGTGTAGGAATAGCTGGTATATGTGGAGTGTACGTGATTCTTGATCTTCGGGGCATGACAATTATCTCAACAAGGGTCAACAAGACTTGACACAAGCTCAATACAAAGATAAGTAGCATATGTGTAAGAGTTTTTGCACTTGATAAATTAACTTGATATGGCTCTGGTAGGAATTTGCATACCATTGAGGAGCATGCTATTTGAATTTTGAATTTTGAAAACAAATCCCAAGTTCATATAAAAGAGCAAGGTTCATATCATCCAGCTATATCACATATTCCAATTACCTAGATAACATGGGGTCCCTATGATAGATAGTTCACAAGGCATAGGAATATTAGCGAGGAATAAAGAGTATGCAAATTTTTATCAAAGGATAGCATGGAGATGGGGCCTCAAAAGCTTTGTCTTTTTTATATGTTCAAATTTAAACTTCAAAACTTTTGTGAGATGTGAGAGCGAGAGTTTTTGCACAAACCACCGTTTGAAGATGAAGGAGTTAATGGTAGTCGTTCGTTTCGTCCTTCTCCATCGTGAATTGTTTGATGATTGTGTATTGTGTTGGGGAGATCTCAAAAGTTTGTTCATTGTGTTTGGGAGATCTCCCCACACTTGGTCCTTGTACCTGGTTTTATTGAAAAGAAACAAAACAAAAGAAGAAAAAACACATGGCTCTATCGGTATGAACATTGTAGAGCCTTTATTGTCGAACTTTATTTTATTTTATTTTTATTTTGTTTTATTTTATTTGTTCACCACAACATCACTCAAGCAAGGCTCATATAAAGAAGTAGTGTGAACATAGCCTTGATCTATCTCCAATATAAGATACTCCCAAAGATCATGACAACAAAGCTCTAAGTTCATTAACCAAACTCGACACCATGTCAAGGTTTGATTAAAGGAGATCATTTTAATCCTAAGCACCATGCTTAATTCAAAAGATCTATGAATGCATTTACATATGCATATGTAGACGCACCCAAACTCAAAGCATGTGTCAAAACAAGGGAAGCATGGAATTTTTTATTTTCATGGAGACAAATAAAATGAGTGAATGAGTTGGTGAACGTTTATTTCCTTTGCATACCTGGATATACTTACCGGCAACATTTTTGGATGTAGCATTGAAGTTGTTGCTGCAGTTTGCATCGTGGTTCTGCCTAGGTGCATCTCCAGACTAGGCCACACACACGCACGTGTGCATGGCCCATGGGTCTTGATGGTAGAAGCAAAGGGCTTGACCATGCTTGGGGGGTCAACCTGCTCCTCTCTCTTATTATTATTTGTTTATTTTTTTCTAAACACTCTCTTTTTTTTTTTCTTTTATTTTTCTATATTTTTCTTCTTCTTTTTTTTTTTTCAAACCCCTTCTCTCTTTATTTTATTTTTTTTTTCAACAAGGTAGGGCTGACATCATCTTTTATTTGCCATTGTTTTTTTTTTTTTTGAATGTCCCCTTGGTGGATGAAACTTGAGATTGTCACCATCTTCCCCACACTTAGACTTTTGTGCAAAGTCAAGTGTGCAAGGTCCGAGTCTCCTTGTGAGTGTGTTCCATCACCCATGAGCATCAAAGTTTTTTTGTTGATGTCGCCCTTATGTTTTCAAGCATCGTGTGCCTCTTTTGATCTTCTTAATCGATCTCCACCTGAAATGGTTAGCGACAAGAATACCTGAAGGTGCATACTAGCGATAACATGTTCTTGCTTTTATTAATAGAGAGAAAAGCTTTTTTTTATATATAGTCAGGGGTATCTCCGTGATTGCTTAAGTTATGGTCATAAGCAAGACCGCGGGAAAACATCTTTGCATTTGGTGGTGGTGAAGTTCCCAGTTTCACCACTAAGAGTTTTAGCATTACGCTCAAGCCGCAAGATTAGCATCATCGTGCTACTATGAGACTTGCAACCATTCTCTTAAAAAAGTTTTACAACGAGGATCAAGAGATGGTTGTGATCTCGTAGAAGAACTTCGCCTAGAAGCAAAACAAACCCTAGAGAACCCAAAGGTGAGCATGAAACATGAGATCTTTCGAATGAAAAATTAACATGCTCAATAGCAGGTTCTTGCTTGGTCTCAAGAGTTGTTGCTTCATGCATATCCATGGCACAAGAGTGAAGGACGAACATTGAATCTCGACCATTGTCAAGAACAACGTTTTGTTGGCCAGAGGGACATGACTTGTGTTTGAGTGAAGGCGAGAGGTATTTCGTTTCACTAAGATGCAAAAGCAACTTGGGTGAAGCGAATGGAATTTTGAACGTCGCCTCCTCGAACGTATTTTGGTTGGGAAGTTGCTTCACTTTTTTTTTTGGAATTTCTAGGTGAGAAGCAGAAGCAATTTTTCCCAACTTCTCATCATGGCTCCCCTCTATAGGTTTTTTGTGAAAAAACTTTTCAAGAGGGTAGCCTATGAGAGGATCAAGTCAAGGATGAGGTAGATATGAAAGTCTAAGCGCACCTCGGCTTTTGAGGTTTTGTCACCATCCTTGAATTCAATCGTGAACTCGAAGGACAAAACATTCCTTCCTTCGGTGTTCGTGGTTCGGAGAGGGCTCAGCGGTCGGTTCTAATGATGGTATGGGGAATGGTTCGACCGACGAGGGCTCCTCAAAGCTTGACATGCCCATGTTCGTGGAGGGGTAGGTTTCTACAAAGGGAGAAGCGTACTTCTCTAGGATGTGATGAAGATTTTTCCTCTATTCGGTTGTAGGTTTACGTGGAAACGACCCTCCGATGGTCATGTCAAGGCATAGGGGCGGCGTCTATGTCAAGACCGAACAAAAGAGTTGCAAAGGCACACTATCGGGTAATGACACATGCGGGTCGGCATGTATTAACGTTGTGAACCCGCCCAGGCTGCACCTATGGACTTCTTCTCATCCTACTCGAAATCGAGGATTGTCCTTGGTAGGGAGTTGATGGGGAAGAATGCTAGACAAAAATTGTCTTCGAGTTCTTCACAATCCCCTATCAAACTTCGTATGACAATAGTGTACAATTGTTTCTGCTTACCCTATGAGGGAGAGCGGAAACAACTTCCACATGAGAATTTCTTGTGTCCCGCCAGGAATGCTTAGGCGTGCACATAATTCCTCGAAATCTTGTAGGTGGTTAAATAGGTTTTCAAGAATTGTCACCCGAGAAGGAGTGTGTATGAACCAAAGTCTTTTTTTTTTACAAATTAGGGTGGAGTTCATGGCCGGATGGAGAGTTTGATTTTTTTTTAAATAGAGTGTGGCCCAGTGAACTCTCCCTTCGAAGCAAAAATATTTTGAATTTTGAGTAGTTGGCTTCAATTTGGAAAAAGGAAAATAAATAACTATTTTGACTTTTTTTAAGATACATACGTGGGCAAACTAGGTTCGAAGATAATAACAACCGTTCCCTCGTAACGGCGCCGAAATCTTGTTGACATTTCTTAACGTCGAGGAAGAATCCATAGCGTCAGAATTGTCGTTGTAGCTTTCACCGGAAATATTCAGGGTATCGTATTTTCCACAGGGAACGGATGTACCCTCTCCTAACTAGTTCGCCCAAGGACACACAAGGCCAAAGATGGGGAGGATTATCGAGATGGATCCCTACACCTTTAGTGTCTATGGTTAGCCAGTCTCCAGAGCTACTTGTTCACTTCGCACACCGGCAATCGCCATGGCGGGATGGAGACCGGCAATTGCACTGGCGCCACATCCGAACGTGGGGGATTACAAAGGACCCGGACAAGGTCGTCACGACCCAGCCGCCTACCCCCTCAACCATGGGATGCGCCACAAAAGATAGGCAACCTCTAGTCCAAACACCACGTTTGCACTGTTGATTGCTACTCTAGTGTGATATCAAGGCTTACCCGTCCCCGGGGTCCTTCTACTAGAGCACCGCCAAAGATGACTAGCTATCAATCCCGCAAACGAGTAGATAAAGAATGGATAAACAAAAGACAATAAAGATTATTGGAACCGTGAAAACTTACTTAGCCAAGATCCCGTGAAGGAGCTAAGCCCGAATCCACCGAGGTACAAGTAAAGGCACTTCCCGCTCCCGGTCCTCACATCTCTCCTCCGCCGATCTCTCTACTACTAATGAGGGCCTAAGCCCATTGGAGTGAAGGAGTGGAGTAGAGGGAAGAATAGAGGGAGAGCTCTTCCTTGAAATGGTGTGTTCCATGAGGGAGGAGAGGCCTCCTACTTATAGAGGAGGTGGAGGGGTGCATTTGCATATTTCCTAGAGCATTGAAGGGCTCCGGGCGCCTGTGTGCTTCCTCCCGACCTCCCACGCCGGTAAATTAAGCGTAGCACCGCCCTATGCCGAGAACCGGAGGAGAACCGGCCTCCAAGGCCGCGAACAGGAGGTGAACCGACGGATCCTCGGCTGTTTTGCATTTCTTGGACAATAAAATCGGATCGCGGGCGTTGAACCGAGCCGAACCGCGAGAAACGCGGTCCAACCGCGCACCAACGCGTGGACCCGCGCCGCCCGCCCTCCGTGCTCCCGCCGTCGGGCGCCACGCGTGGCCTTGGGGCCGGCCCGACGGCGAACAAGCTCCCCGCTTTGGCGTGGGGTGTCCCGCGCCGGCGCCTAGGGCCCACCCGCCACGCGGGGCTGCCTGTCATCGCTGCCGCGTCGGCGTGGAAGCACCGGCCGCAAATGCGGGGCCGGGCTGCCGGTGGGTTTGTCCACCGCATGGGGAACAGGTGGGGCCCGCCAGCCGGTCATGGCCGGGTCCGGTCCCGGCCGGCAGCCAGCCGGTGCTCGCTGAGCCGCCCCGTGTCCACGTTCGATTGGCCCCGCATGGCTCGTTCACGTTGGTGTGTAGGACTCCTCATTCCCATGTGATTTTTATTTATCTCATATCTTTCCCATCCGAGTCCAAATATATCAAGTAATATATCCATTTCGATCGGCGTGGACGAGCTCTCCGTGATGGTGTACTCCGTTTTGCCATAAAAGATACTTTTTCGACAATAAATTGGAGAATCCTGCATTGCACTCTTCGAAATACCAAAACTCATGGAACTTGTTAGATTTAAACCCTACCATTAAGTTTGGTGGTCAAAGATGAATGTTTTATGCAGGTGTTGACGGTATAAAATATGTAGTTAACGACCATCAACAATACACCTACTTTCTTTCTGGCTTGGCAAGCGCTACATATCCTCGTCTTTGTCAAAATCAATATTTGTTAGTCCAATGATGTGGTTGTCCTTTTGTAGTTTGGCCAAGTTCCTCATCCCAACATGGTCTAGTCGGCGATGCCAAAGCCAACCCATGCTAGATTTTGCCATTAGACAAGTCTCAAGCTTAGTCTCACTTTTGTTGAAATCAACTAAGTAAAGCTTATTCTTGAGTTTGCTCAGAAAAGACAATAGAGGAATCCTCCCTACTATAGACTTCCACACCAACATCCGTAAAGAGACAATTGTAGCCTTTCCCACACAGTTGTGAGACCGACAACAAATTGTATCCTAGGGATTCAACATGTAAGACATCTCGGATATAGAATGATCGGTTGTGATAGCAATTTTACCAAGCCCTATCACACCTCCTTTGGAGTCATCTCCAAACCGAATGTTGTCATTTGTGTCGGTATTAGGAGAGTATGATGAAAACATACTCCTTTCTCCGGGCCATATGATTTGTACATCCACTATTAAGCACCCAACTCGATCCACCAGAGGAGTATGCACGCAACAGATTAGTTTACAAGTTTAGGTCCCCAAGCTCCTTGGGACCTTTCATGTTAGTCACAAGAATTTTGGGAACCCAAATAGAAGTATGTAAATAAACATTTCTGTCCTTGCCAACATATTTGGCATAAACCTCCCCCTTGTTGTTGTTCTTCAACACAAAGCAAGAACTCAAACTTTGTCTTGTTGATTGAGCCTTGGGATGGTATGCAAATCTATTTGGGTTGGCCCAAATTGTTTTCTGTTGTTTCTGCACAACCTGTTTTGCTTGCACAACCCTCTTGATGGGCTGTTTCTGGACAGAGGGTCGTTGAGTTTCCTTCCCTTTCTTAGGGGCAGCGGCACCGCCGCTCGTCCTAGCGGCACTGCCGCTTGGCTTGCTGCCGGAGGCGGATGCGGTCTTGCGGCCGCAGTGCGAGCATATCTCGTACTCATCTTCCATTTGCTCTTAACTGGGACACACTCATAGCCATTTATCATCTTTCTTCCATTTGTCTTGGCTCCTCTAGTGTGACCTAACCCATCCTTGATTCTAGGATTTCTTCCATCAATGTATTGTGGCCTCTTTAGTTGAGTCTCTTTGCCACTTACACTTTTCTTGACACTTTGTCTCTCTTTTTCCAACCAAAGTGTTGAGTCTGGCAATCTCTTTCTTCATGGTCTCCATGTTTGCAAGGTTTGTGGCATGCCCTTTCAAGTCTATGTTGAAACATTTACCGCATCCATTGCTTGTGGAGGGAGTAGAGTTGTCCTTTGTGGATGAGAGATGTGAGTTGCTCTCCCAAAGAAGGCTATATTTCCCCTCAAGTTCTTTGTGCTTTTCTTGCAAGTCACAATACTTTCCATTGAGGATAATAGTAGCTTTCTTTGTGAGAGCATGGTCCTCCTTTTCTTTGGCAAGTTTCTTTTTTGCAAAGAGGCCACCTCACTTCTTTCAAACACAAGAGTGTCTTTGTTGTCAACATAGGGTTTCTCAAGTCTAGTGAGTTCACTTTCTCTAGTTGCCAACTCGGCTTGGACACTCTCTAAATCCTCCATCATCTTAGTGATAAACATTTTGGTCTTTGGATCTAGGTTCTTTGTCAATGTATCATATTCTTCATCACTAGACCCATCATCACTTGAACTATCACTAAGTGTTGGAGAGGCTTTTAGTTTTGGAAAGTACCTTCTCACGCCCCGCCATAAGACAAATGTGAGGGGAGTCATCTTCATCATCATCGGACATCTTTGGAGAAGAGCTTCGGTGTGGAGGTTGACTCTTGCATAGCAAATGTTGCCATCTTCACATCCTCCTCACTTGACTCTTTAGTTGAATCCCACTCATGCCCAATATGTGCTTCTCCCATGTTCTTTCCCTTTCTCTTGTAATCTTGCCTCTTGTCATTGTTGGAGTTGTCCTTCTTGTACTTGTTCTTGTTCTCATGTGGACAATCCGCAACAAAGTGCTCGGTGCTTCCACAATTGTAGCATGTTCTCTTCTTTTTGTTTAGAAACTTCCTTTGCACAACCTTGTACCCATTCCTCTTCATGTCCTTGTGATATTTCTTGATGAACAATGCCATATCATTAATGTCCTTGCCTCCTTCATCTTCATCATCACTTGAGGAAGAGGTAGAGTCAATGTGTTCTTGCATTTTCTTCATTTCTTTGGCTTGACTTGAGGTTGATTGCTTGCTGCCCTTGTTCTTGTTGGAAGTGCTTGGCTTGCTTGACTTGCTTGCTTTGAGAGCAACATCCTTGATCTTGACGCCGTCCAACTTGGCTTGCAACTCACCAAGTCTTTTTTTCCTCTCATTTTCCTCTTCTCTTTGCATGTCAAAGGTGAGCAATCTTCAAGCACATCATTAGGAGTGAAGTGCTCAAACTTCTTCTTGTCTCTAATCAAGGTGACTACGGTCTCATTTCTAGGTGCATAGGCTTCAAGCATGACCTCACCACCTTGTGATCATCAAGCTCTTCATCTCCATATCCTCTAATCCTTCCAACTAGAACCATCAACCGATCAAACATCTCTTGGGCACCTTCCCTTCAACTATCACAAACCAGGTTGAGCTTTGCCTTCAACAAGTCAATCTTTGCTTTTCTTACTTTGTCAACACCTACATGTGCAATGTGCAAGGTGTCCCAAATTTGCTTGGCCACATCAACATTCATCACTCTATTGTATTCATTGCCATCTAGACAGCTCAAGAGTATGCTTGTGGCTTGCGGATTGAGGTGAATCATGAGTAGCTCTTCATTTGTTGGTGCTTGAGGGGTTCACCGATGGTTGGAAGCCACTACACACAATTTCCCAAAGACCGGGGTGAAGAGCTATAAGACAGGCTCTCATCAAATGCTTCCACTTGGCAAAGTTAGTCCCATCAAAACGAGGTAACTTGCCGGCGGGCACATTGATGAAAGACTTTTTATCACGGTTAGTCAAATAAGAAGAATAGTTAAAGGATATGGCGGCGAATTTCTTTGTTGCTGCTGCTGCCCTCATCCTTCTTCTTCTCATTTTTCTTGTTCTTGAAGACGTAGGACTCATCATCATCACTGTCATCGGAACTACTTGATAGCTCACTTGATTGAGCATCAAGTTCCACCACTTTCTTGTTTCTTTCTTCTCTTCTCTTGAGTCTTTCTTCTCTTATTCTTTTTCTCTCATCTTTTCTTTTGAGCTTCTCGATGAGTTGCATGCTTGCATCTTCTTCTTGCTTCTTGGTCTTCTCACGCTCAGCCCTTCTTGCTTCCTTGGCGGCTTTCTTCTCTTTTTCTTTTCCTCCTCGCTTCCCTTCTCTCGGATCGGTGGGTTTGTACATCGAGAGAGGAGAAGAGGAAGCGCTTCGTTAACTAGTTTTTTTGTAGGCTTGGCGTGGATGCCGACAGTTTCGGTTTCCACCGCCCTCCGGTTCCACCTTGAACCGAACCTCCTCCAGGTATCCATACTTCACGCGGTGAAGCGCTTGATGAAGTAAACTAGCTCCGATACCACTTGTAGGATCATTTGGACGCCTAGAAGGGGGTGAATAGGCACATTTCAAAATCACCTCGACTTTGTCGGTTTCTGAGCGGCACCACCGCTTCACTAAGCGGCACCGCCGGTCTATGAGGAAAGGATTAGCTCATAGTTTAAAAATCTGTCCAGACGAAAAGTGAATCTAGTAAATTTCCTTGGTTCTGAGCGGCTATAGATTGCGAAGCGAGAGCTAAACCAAATAGATCGAGTGTATACAAGTAGATCGGCCTCAAACCTAAATCCTCTCAACAACAACAATATGTATGCAATAAAGAGTAAATCAAGCACACGGTGACACGGTTGTTTATCCGTGGTTAGCTCGCCCACGAAGGCTTGCCGAAGTCCACGTTATTGAGGTTCCACAAAGAAATGAGCTCACCACAAAGGTTTGCCTCTTTGCCTCGTTCACAAGTCTAGGAACCGAATCCTAGAGATGTGGGGTAATATATTAGATGCAAGAGGGTGTTACAAACCTCCCTAGGCTGCCACACAAGTTGGCAAGCTCAAGGGCGACACACTAGCCCGCCTAGGAGCAAGCTCCAAGAGCAAAAGACCACAACCAGGCCCAAAGTGCGAACCAAGTACCTCTAGAATGATGAAGATCGGTGGAGCTCTCTTCCGGTCGAAGTTTGCGGCCCTCACACTCAAGAATCGATGGTGGAATCGAAGGATTAGCTTGAGGGGTGAGGAGCTTCAATGGAGGAGAGAGAGAGAGCACTTGGGCGAGTTCTACGTCGAAAGTGAGCAGAGAGGAAGAAGGTAGTTGGTTGGGGGTAGAAAAGGAAAGTATAAATACTCCCTCTCCAATCGGTCGAACACGGCGGCAGTGCCGCTAATGTTCGGCGGCACCGCCCGCCTCGGGCTTAGTCAGTTGAAAGGTGGAAAGAATTTGATTACTGACTAAGTCTGGAGCTGGAGGTTATGTGGTGTGAAAATAAGCACTTGGTTGCACGCTTTGATACGGTGGTTCTAATCCCTCTTAATAGTACGGCGTGTGCTATACTCAAATTCAAAATGCAAAACGAATATAAACCTCCTTTCTTGAAGTACCATCTCGCAAATCGAATGGGGTACTCCTCCTTTAGGTTTGCAATGTCCTCTTTGGCTTATTGCCCGCTTGTCAACTTGATAAATCTCATTAGTCCTCTAGTTAGATTGTCATCAACGGCAAAACCCATTAGAGGTTGATTGCACTTACACAAATTCATCTTCAAGAGCCTTTTTGAAAGCTAAGTCCACTCCCAAGAGCGAGGATCCAAAACAAGGGACCATCTCCGTTTAGGAACAACAACCACCACATACCAGCGTCCACGAAATAACATAGGAAAATACATCTGCCATAATCAAAGACAATTGTCCATAATTTTAAAAACATTCAGCAACAACAGTTACTAAATGCAGTTAGGATACTTACGCTTACACTTTCACTACTACCCAACCAACTAGCTTTATTGGCACCTTGAAAACTTATCAAAGCGGTTTGCATGAAGATGACTCTCGTTGACATCTTTCACACCATGATTACCAATCGATAATCCTAAAGAACAAAATTGACATAACTAACGATTTATAGGGTCATTCATTGAAGAAGTAATGCTTTATCAAAACTCACCCCAACTTTAGAGAAGAAGTAATGCTTCCTTGATGTCCAAGGGTGCTTCCTTATAAACAAAAGTCTACACAAAGCATTGATAACTAAAAGCGACTAACAATTCCTTTAGGCTTCAAAGAGAAGCGCACTCAACTTCACAATTACAAGACGTAGTTCACAACCTCAAGATCGCATCACGGATGACAACATGAAGGCTATTTGTTGACACACTGTTATAGCATAATATTACTAGTCAACTAAACATGGATAAGGGCTTAAAATGAATATAAACATAGACTAGGGGTCTAACTAACATAATTCCACGAGCTTTGGTGATTTATATCTTTTCGGGGACTTCTAATGGATAAATGCGAGAAGAATGGAGAAAGTTCCAAAATATATCTCACATACGATGACAAGACTTAACCGTGAAGTAACTCGACCCAAAATGTGGACTAAAACACTCTAGAAGGTACCGAAGACACTAGAAGAAAGATGACATGGTTTGGCCACGGGGGCCCGGGCGGTCGGTTAAATCTACTGGCGGCCGCCAGCTACGATGCCAATCGGGTTCATCTTCTTAGGTCGGTTTGTAACCGACCTTGAGGATCTACACCGTTATTGAAGGTCGGTTTGATCCAATGGTCATCATTCATCGCCAAGGCCTATATAAGAAGACCCCTAACCCCTGGGGCTAAACCCTAATTCATTCTAACTCATTCTATTCATTATTCTCCTCGTTGTAGAGGTGTCCCAATGTAAGGATAACCTCTCGGGATTAGTGAATTAGAAGTAGATTAGAAGTAGATTAGTCATGTAATTAGAAGTAGATTAGCCATGTAATTAGAACTAGATTAGATCTAACTTAGATCTAATCAAGAGTAAAGGAGAGAGTGGAGCTATGCTCCTGTTCGAGATGTCTCTGAGTTTGGTATGTCTTATATCCTTTCTTTGTAAGACTTATGATTCACATATTTATCTTCTCTATTTACTTCCCCTGTCTTACATATATGGTTAAGTATAGTTGTTATGCTATTGCATGGGATCTCCATTTCGTATTGAGTGCTCTAATTATCATATGTGATTAGAGTAGTAATCGGTAGTGTAGACTTGGTGCCTAGGCTATAGATTACCTCGAGATTGCACCCAACCCCACGGATAGTTTGTGGTAGCCCGGTGGTGACAGCTCCCGACGGCCGACGTATTCCACCACGTTCGGGTTGGTGTTTGTAGGACCGTAGTCGGAGCTTCCTAGCCCCCTTCTCATCTCTTTCTCGTGGCTAGTGTTACGATGTCCCGAAGTGTTATGGTATGATTGCTATCATAGAACCTAAGTAAAAGAGAAGTATCTAGGAACCTTGATCTCTCCCTTTGACCTCTTGATTAGTTTAGTTATTCTTTGATATCTTAGGTAGGTTATTATTTTATGCTTTGATATTTACTTATCCTTTAACAATTACCTCCTCACTATAGTCTAGTGGTTTGCTAAGTTAGTGGATACATGATTGTGACTTATTAGAATTCATTAGCCAAAGCTTCCCTATGGATACGATACTCTAGAATACTCATCCTAGGGAAAAGCTACAATGGTAGGTGTTCTCAGTGCGCTGCGTAATCCTTCATATTCTTTTAGCATTTAACAAATGCCAACAAGCGCATCACAAAAAAGAAATGATACAAGACAAAATAATAAAACCATATACAAATTTCATAATCACTTGTAGATTGCTTTATCTTGACCCATCTCCAATGTAATTTGATACAACTCACACTCCTCCTTTGATACACTAATCTTCTCGTGCGGTACAAAGATATGAACTACTCTTGTATCGCGCCGGTTGTGCACGACGCTTTGGGCGATGAACGGCAACTATAGAGCTTGAAGGTTGCCACACACCTTCACTTTACTCAAAGAATCGCTCCCAACATACCTTGCAGACGAAGAGGTAAAACCATGAAAAGCAGAGAAGATGAACCCTCTCAAAGTGGAGTAGATAGTCCTGTAGCTATCGCAAACAAGTAAACGGAAAACAAGTGAAAATATAAACCATTCATGAAAAACAAGTACTTCATGTCAATAGGTTACTCATAGTCTGTTTCATAATATGCTCGGACTACACCACTTAAAAGGACCAACAAACAGACAATCCACCTTACGTAACCAACAATGTCACACACAACTCAATATATACACCATTCATTAGATATAATAATAGGTATATGTTGACTTTGTTATAGCATAAGATTACTAGTCAACTAAACATGAATAAGGGCTTAAAATGAATATCAACATAAGTTTAGGGGTTTCACTAGCACAATTCCATGAGCTTTGGTGATTTATATATTTTCAGGGGACTTAAATGTAAAAATGCGTAGAAGAATGGAGAAAGTTCGGAATTTTACATCTCATACGATGACAAGACTTAACCGTGAAGTAACTCGACCCAAAATGTGGACTAAAACACTCTAGAAGATACGCACGAAGACACCGGGAGGAAGGAGATCGATAGGATCACCTACCCCTCGGTGGCCGCTAGCCTTTTAGGCCGACCGCCGTGGGTCCCGCCCCTGTCGCCCTCATCTTCCTAGGTGGGTTTGTAACCGACCTTGAGGTTGTATCTATCAACCGTTATTGAAGGTCGGTTTGATCCAATGGTCATCATTCATCGCCAAGGCCTATATAAGAAGACCCCGACCCCGGGGTTAAACCTAACTCATTCTATCTCATTATCTTTTGACACATTGGTCGAGGTGTCCCAATGTGAGGAGACAACCTCTTCTCTCTAGTTCCAACCTATATTAGAAGATCATGTAGAACTAGAAGTATTAGAGTGAGTTGAAGAGCAAAAGTATATCGAGTTGATAGATTAGATCCATAGTCCTCCATGAAAGTGACTAGATCTAGTCTTAAGAGCTAAAGAGTGGGTGGAGGAGAAGAAGGGGAAGCAGGGACTGTCGGTGACTCCTCTACGTTTGTACCTCGGGATCAAAGGCCTTGTGGCACTTGATCCCGAGACTTCTATGGTGGATCAACTTCTTATTTAAGAAGTAAATGTTCTATTTGCTCTTATTGTTCATAACTCTTGTTTGAGTACTTTAATCTGTAGGACCCTATAGATTAGAGGAGTTAGCTTAGGTGTAGGCGTGGTGCTTAGACCGAGGTTACTTATGAATGCACCCTACCTTCCGGAGCGTGGTAGTTCGTGGTAGTGACAATACCATGATTCCTTTGGATTCCACTTCCCATTGGATAGGACAAGTAGGACGATGTTGCTGGAGGAATAGCATGTTTCGACCTTGCTTTCCTTTGAGTACGTCCCCTTAAGACAATATCAACATAACTTATAAGGAGAAGAATTAGACAACCATAGGAATCTTCTTACCTCTTTATCCTCTCCAAGTTCCTTGATTGCTGCTCGGGATTAGTTATATGCCTCATTTATCCTCACACCATCCTCCCTGTGGATTCGATATTAAAACCCTCTCCCGGGTGAAATGCTCACTAGTATCCGTTCGCTTGCGGATTATTATTTCTGTAGGCTTATCAAATACCAACAGTACATAGCAGTGTTAACAGTATTTACAAACAATCCTAATAATAGATATCAGGAATTGTTCACACCAAACTTCCAAAAGCTATTGCAATCACTCAAAAGGTGCTCAATCACAACAAACTTCCCAAAAGGTGTAAGATTGGAAGATCTCGTTATACATTGGGCATCGAGCTCTAGTGGAACTGACATCTGACTAGCGGGACGGGTTCGGGGAGGCGAGCAATAGTAGGCTGAAGGTTCACCATCCTTAGAATATTTAGTAAAGGCAATGACGCCATAGTGATATGGTCCTAATCAAGAAATAAGAAAATATTACTTCTATAGAAGATTACACACAAACACAAGATGAAAACATGTGTCACAAATACATGATCTAATATAAAATAGAAGCTACAGTTTGAACATTGTAATTTCTTTCAGTCCTGTTTGGTTCGGGGACAACATTCTCGCTCATTACCAACAACAACCCTATTTTGTTCTGTTAGATAATGATAGTAACTCAAGTGCAAAAAAGAATGATACGCATAGCAAGACTAGAATGAAATGGCAAAGAGGAAGACCACATAATTCTCTTGTTCATGCACACCAGCAGAATCAACACGGCATTAGCAGATCTCACTCCCACCAAAGGGACATGATTTAGCTCTCTCAACAGGACAAGACATTGATGGATTTTGTGGGAAGCAACTCTTGGCATTAGCGGATCTCATACCACGTAAATTCTCTTGTTCATGCACACACCGAAGCAACACCGGCATTAGCAGCGATCTCACTCCACCAAAGGGACATGATTTAGTTCTCTCAGGACAAGACATTGATTGTAGGAAAAGGGTGCCCCTTGATTTAGGATCTTCAACAAAATTTCCAAAACCATCCTCATCCTCAAACATTCTAAAACGAAGGCATACTAGGACTATTAAATTGTACAGTAGGCTTCTTCAAACAATGATTGTCAACATCTGGTGCTTTCCCTGTTTAAAGATAATATTAAATGGTAAAAAAGTGCTACAACTAACATGTCAAGACAAAGAAATACTGCACAATTGGAACACCATAATTGCACAAACTCTAAACCGAGATTTACTACTAAACATTGTGCAAAATAGAAACAAATTGGACTCACCAATTTGAGGCTCGATCTAACCGCATGTTTATCCAAAGAGGATCAAAGCAGGCCTATACGGATGATTCACTTCAAGACTTGTACCACCATTATTGACACCATCATTACCAATTTCAACATGACTCAGTGGGGATCTACCAACTTGTTAAGAGGTTCCACATCGAGGCTTGGGGGATACATTAGCAAAGCACATGAAGATTGAGATGCGTTCATTCTCCTCTTGCCCTTCCTTGTAGCAAATAGCTTGCATCCGAAAAAAAAATATAGGGGACAAAACAACAATCATGAACCAAGACCAAACAAATACACATACGATCGGCGAAGAAGTTAAATAGACCTTGGTGAGGCATCCGAAGAAACTAGTTCAATTGATCGCAAGGACGCAAATTGCCTTTGCGCTTCCCCGTTGCTTGCACTCTTAGAAGTCGTGACAGAGCTTCATCAACATCGACGGGGTTGTCTAAGTAGCTCCAACTCCGTAAGAAATGGGACACATTCCACTAAGCCATGTAGACAACCTAGAAGTTCATCTTAGGGGACTCATCGACACTTTGCGCTATGCGGGCTCAAACCTTCCTCGAATCTTTGCTTCTCCTCTTAGTTTTGATTGGACCGTGGCGCATCCGAGCGTGTCTCTCGTTGATACAATTTATCCTCTTCCCATCCAATTGAACAGATTCTACAAGAGCCAAAAACATGCAAAATCATTACCGACCATACATTGATTATTAAAAAAAAGATATATTGGCTAATAGCTACATTATATCCCTGGTGCATTAATACAAGTATAGGAAATGCAACACATTAGCAATAATACCACGACGGGACAACATTGTTGATTGGCTACATAAAGTACAAGAGCCATGTCATAAACAAGTTATAGCATACAACACATGCACACAACAACAAGTAACCAACAAAAACAGAGAAACAACATTACATTGTACATTTCAAAAATCAGAATTGCAATAATCGAAAAGCATAATTTACTACAAAACAGAGTGCAAATAAAAAATGACCAATTTCAGGGCTCAAGACGACCGCACGCTCATCTAATTGTCCTTGCATTTCATCATCACCATCGGGAATAGAAGTTCTTCCACCAACTCCATCAAATTGAGTTTCTTTTCATGGTCGGCAAGCGCACTAGAAGGTATTTCATGTTTGTCCACCCAAAACATTATCATTAGCCGGATTCAGAGGTGTAGTATCATTGTTTTTATTGCAACCATCTCCTACAAGGAACAAAACATAAAAGGATAAACTAAGCGGAGGCTAAAGTGATTTTCTCGCCTAATTTGAGTGCAACAATACTACAATACAAACAAAATTGATAGACAAATCAAATAAATAAATTTCATGTACCATGATGACTAGAGTTACTCTGAGATATGATCTCGGTGCGCCGAACAAAAAAAAGAATTGTCGTTACCGGGAGCATCATACAATGACATCTAACTCAAGTATCTCTATCACGAGATGATTCTCTTTCATGACACTCAACACCAACACCAACACCAACAAAGAATGTAAACTTCATCGTTTCTTTCGGTGGAACCAGAAATGCAAGAACTTCTTCTATAATGACACTATTTGTACCACCACCAACAACATTGACTTCATTCAACAGGTATTACTTGTACCAGAATATTTTCTGATCAAGAATACCTTTCACCACATCAACATGTCCAGAGAAGGCAAAGGGGGCTTCATAAGCATCACTGGCCACCATCAACATCTTCATGTTGACCATTACCATGACTTGGAGAAGCCGCTCGCCGTGAGGTCTCAGATCGAGCATTTGATTCATCGCCACCATGTCCTCGCATAATAAGCGCGTGTATGTATTTGAACATCTTGGCAACAAGTGTATCAGACATGAATACCCAAGTCTAGTCCGATGCTCTTTGTAAATCTTGTACATGCACTCTTTGTCCCTGTGAATGGAAGCTGCACATTTAAAATAACAATTATATATGTAACTCATTATAGAAGAATGCTCATAAACATACAAGACAAGAAAAATACCCTTTGGTCCGATGAATTTGCAATGTTTGTCCATAGTTTCCAAAAATTAACACAAGCCTCTTCATCTCAGATACTTTGATGCATACACATTGTCTTGAAACATTTGACCTAAACAATAACACAAGAATAACATATTGAGCCTTTTTATTCTAAGATCATCATACACAATGCACACCCAATATAAAAGAGAGGAATAATCAAAACTATAACTCACCAGTCTCTTTCCATAAGTGTTGCCGAGACAAACAATCATACAAAACAATACTTAATCATTAAGCCCTTCCAACAAAAGATCCTTGGCATGTCTGACAAATTGTTTAGGTCCTCCATACTTGTAAGAAATCAAGGTAATAACCCTATATATATCAAGAAAAATGGCATCACTAAAAACATGCTGCATTTCAAAATAGCAAGGACTTCATGAACAAGACAAAACCACGAACACAAGAAAACTTACAAAGAAGGGAAATATCTCGCACCCACCAATAACACCACGACCCTTGTTTCGTAGTTTCTTATAGAAGAAAACATCCACTGCATAACAAATTTGGACCGATTCCATTCAATCACCTTAGATAAAATCAATGAGTGGGCCCGTGTATTCTAAAGGTCGGGAAAAGTATTTGAATTAGCACACAGGAAAGTGGACAAGGCAACCACCACGAAATATCTAAAAATGTCATCATCGATAGTGTGTCTCCTAACAACTTCTCGCCCAAAATACTTGATCAAAGGAGGGAGGTAAGATTGATTTTTCAAGGAAATCCTTCTTCGTGGAATCGAATAATTCTCCTTGACATCCTCACCACCAATGGGAATCCCTAAATATAGATGCACCGAGATTGCGCCAAAGGATCACCTTCCCCAAATACAATGTCACCACAATTGATATCAACCTCAGTCCGCTATCCATTATACAAAACCTTTGGGAGCCGAACAACCATCATATTCCGGCCAAATTCCAAAGCCACGATCATGAATTATCTTCTTCTTAGGTCATCTAACACCGCAATTATCTCCTCTCCAAAGTATCGATCGGCAATTAAACCTACTTCTCGGTCTCTTTGAAGTACATCTCTCTCAAGTACCGAGTCGCACTTGATTTTGCCTTTACCTCTACCTCTAACCGCTTGGCTACCTGGGAAAACAAAAAAAAAAAAGACTTGTTAGGATACTAGATTCAATACAACATAGGTAAAAATCAACAAACATGAATAGTTAGCTACTAGATATACCGTTTCGTAACGCGGCGGGCACCGGAAACGCCTTGGTTTTTACCAAAGATTTCAACGATCTTAGTGAACCGAGAATACAACAAACAAAATTTCAAGTACGCTTGACATGCACAAATTAGACAAAGACGATTTGACCCGAGGCAAAAATAGTTTGTAACATACTCCCCGACAAGGCTTTTTGAACATGCTTGAAAGTGTTGACCATTTTGATAATATCGTAGGGATTTGATTCTAACAAATACAACAAGATATATCGTATTATTATAATAGACAAGTGCACACAAAAATAAAAATCGATAAACTTACAACCTCGCCATCACCAAACGATCGATTTTTGTCTTCATCTTCGAGCTCATAGGATCGAGTTGTCATCCTCACTATCACCATTTAAAGATCGAGCATCCTCTAAACAATGTCATCGCTTTCATCCATGGCTAAATAGAAAAAAAAATATTAGTAACCCCTTGCTACATACGTATTAATCCGGCCTCGGTTCAAAAAGTTTACATGTCAATAAGCAACACATTACCTACAATAGAACCTGACATAAGATGAATGCAATTGTTATATCGCCTTCCTAGGTTCAAACAAACACAAGCCTAGGGGGCGATCCTTCTTCATGAATCAATAAAGGATGTAGCTCTTAGCGGTCTGATCCTCGAACGAATACCACGCCCTCCATCCCCATGACGATGACATACCTTCCATTTTGTGTCCAATAAACCCAAGAAATTACAACACAAAACATACTACAACACCAAGAGGGCCATATATAGCATGGCAGATGCATCGATTAAAAAAGGCAGATCAATGCTCAACTTTAGTAAAACTTTAACCAGGATCATATATAATATCAACAAATTACAACTCGATATAATTTACCATTTAAGATTGAACTATCACCTCAGGTTCAAATCTCTTCACAACAAAGACTCATTCCCCGATCTAAACAATCTTCGTGCAATGGATACTCCCCATGCAAGTAAACGGACAAGTCAAACTCCCAACAAACCACCTCAAAATACAATCCCTATGGTACCTATGACCACATTACAAAGCCCGAAGCATCTCAAGATTAACGATTCGCCAGAAGAACTCCAGGTCATCGCCAATCTGATACCAAAGCTTTTCAAAACATATTGCACAATTCATCCAGTTGTATATGGTGTAGCTCAGACCGTGAATTGCTTATCCCATTCTTTGCTATCACCTTCCTTGTCCCTACTAACTCCGGTACAAATTCTCGTACAAGATCACTAATTGATCCACCTTTGTGCCGTAAGATGAGTAATCGTTGAAACCTCCTCGAGTAGGATCGATCCGATGAACTCCGCCTTGGGCACCAACCGACGGCACGCCATAAGGGCCCCCCTCCTAACACGTGCATACCGAATTGGATCCATCTAACCTCTCCATTATCAATTTGATCTCGAAAATTTTAAACCCCAAAACCAAGACCTACATTTCCACTCACTACATACTTCAACCGAATCTTTACAAGATAAAATAATGCACCAGCTCAACTGTCACCCACAACCACATTTACCGCCTAAGTGAAATCACAAATGCGCATAAAGGAAAACACAACACTAGTTAAGTCTAATTGCATACTAGTAAACACATCACTAGTGTGAAGTGCTATATATAAATTACTATATAACAACTCAACAACCCTTTAGTTCCAAAATCACTCTCATATAACATCTCAACTATAGATCTAGAAATTTACTACACAAATTTACTCAAACCAATCAGTGGTCTTCTAATCTTGAGACACATCAAAGCCAAGATACAAAAAGATCTCTAAATCAAAGAGAACCAAAACGTAAATCCTTCTGAATGGAGCGCATCCACTTGCACGCATTACAGGTTCTAATGGCAAGTAAAACAGCTACTTAGATTTCTATAAAACCACACTACAGAACTTAGCAACTAACAAAATGCAATGGCAGCTGGGCAGATCCAGATATACAGAAACTACATCCTGCTCAATAATAAACCAAGCACATCACCAATCCATGGACTAAAACTGTAACTGAGAGGAACAGAGAGGAGGCCCTCGCATGACCCAATCACAACTTCCACAAATGCTAATACACTATCAATGAAACTATAACTTATGAATCCATCGGGCCACAACATCCCAATCATTCAAAATGAATAGATCCAGAGAGACAGAGAGTGACAAACCCCAATCCCATTCAAAATGCATTACAAAGAGGATCCCCTTTCGAACAAACCCCAATCCAACATAGAAACCCAACGGCCAAACTAACAACTAGCAATCATAGGAGCCTTCTACCATTCATGGATTCCAGCCGAGATCTACAAGGCAAGCACAAGGAACAAACTGCCATCTCCACC
>JADLZK010002327.1:0-68439 GCA_015847255.1 Hyparrhenia diplandra
AGCAAATACATGTTCCCGAGAATTAGGTATATGGCCCTCCAAAAAGTTCTTATGTGGCCTCTTTTTGAATTTGGGAATCCGGCCTTCAATGAAATTTTCTTAGGAATATGCCTTCCGTCCTTTTTGAGGGTTAACGGTGTTAACTAGAGGGGTAAAAATACCATTTTACCCCTGAGTTAAAAAAATAATAAAAAAACTCAAACTTTTTTTTTAACCTCAAACTGTTAAAAAAAAACCTTCCGTCCATTTGCTTGAGACACATGAAGTTCAGACAGTGCAATTTTTTCTCTTATATTTGCATTGTCATATGTTTGCATGGTTGAATTCGTAGGCATAAACAGTAGATACTCAAAGCATATGCATTTATGCACACATTAGAACCATGTAAAACTGTACAACGTTCAAGCTTTACCACTCCAACACAAAAAGTTAAAGCGCTGTATGCCGTTACTAGTGGCAAAGCACATCGCAGGTGTAGATACAAAATAACATATCGAGCTCATATATGGTGCCAAAAATGTACATTCCATGATCCATCGTTACAGAGTTCAGAGTGTCCTGGAGTGGCTCCAACGGGAAGGTTTTTTTTAACAGTTTGAGGTTTGAGGTTAAAAAAAACAGTTTGAGCTTTTTATTTTTTAACTCAGGGGTAAAATAGTCTTTTTACCCCTCTAGTTAACACCGTTACCCTTCAAACTTGACGGAAGGCCATATTCCTAAGGAAATTTCAATTGAAGGCGGATTCCCAAATTCGAAATAAAAGAGGCCACATACCTAAGACAACTTTTTTTTGAGGGCCATATAACTAATTCTCTCTTTCCTCTATTCGGATGCCATGCTAATAATCACATGTCTTTCTTTGGGAAAAAATATAAATAACGATACCCCGAATACTTCGGGTGAAATGCTACAATGATAGATTCTTGCGCTTTGCGGATGAAATATCTAAGATGGCAAGATCTATCCCGCTGATAATCCCGCTCGGATCACCGACATGGTGGTTTCACTGAATGTCACGCGCATTTCTCGCGCCAAGTATTGGGGATGGGTTTTATACTGTTTCCTTTTGATTGCGATAAGAAATGTCAACAAGCATTTCGGGCGCCGTTGTCGGGAAGGCATTGTGAAAAGAAAAAAAACAATAAATTTGTCGGCTATGAATATGAACCGCGGTGCGTGGCTACCATTTGCTCATACAGTTAATCTTTTATGTTTTCTCCTGTTGTGGATGAAAACAGATAGTGTATGTCGTTTCCAAATCCGCCGAAAACTACATCTCCGATCCGCAGGCACTCCTAAGGAAGAACAGTCTGCATCGCTTCTTCTTCGCCGGAACCCCGCAAATGAGACCGACATCCCCGCACCAACCGCATCTCAAGCTATGGCCCGGTCGCCGCTGATTTCTCTTTCCCGTCACCAACGCGCTCCATCGGGCCGGTGGTGAATGGGCGACAAGAACTTTGAATCGCGACCGGCCGACACTATAGTGCAGGCCGTCCATTTCGTGGACTTAGCGAGTGGACGCCAACGCCATCTCCCGCACTTCCTTGAGCCGCGGCGACACAATCGTTATCAAGGACGCCGAACCAGCACGCCATCAAAGCTCCCGCTTGTTTCCTTTCTCCCTCATGGGGAAGGCAAAACAAAGGGTTCTACAAGGACAAGGAAGTTGTCGCCACACGGGCCAAGTGCTCCGGGCGTTCTCGCTAAGTTCTTCCCCATGGCAAAACCAATGCCCCGAGGGAAGGATCGCCAATTTCCGCACATCAATGGAACCTATTTCGAGGCGTGGGCTAGGCTGCAAGAATACATTCTAGCATGCCCGCACCACGGGATGGAGATTTGGCCGGTGCTCCGTGAATCCTACAATAGTCTCACGGCCATATCGAAGGGGGCACCTCGATGCCGCCTGGTGGCGCATTCTTATCGCCACCATAGATCGTGCAACAGCCCCGATCGACAAAATGGTGGCAAAACCGTAGCCGGGGAAAGATAGAACCCTAGCAAAAAACACAAAAAGGCATGCATACCGTGAAGGAGGCGGATATGCTTGCCGCGAAAAATGGATCTTCCGCTGAAGAAGCCGGAGGAGCGCAGCACAGACTCTACTACCCAGCAGCGCCCGCTTTACGCCCATGATGCTCACATGACCTCGCGGAGACATGTGGTGGAGTTGGCCACTGGGGGATAACCGCCCGAGACCCGCGGAAGAAGCCGCCTTCATCAACAATGAAGAACGGGTATCGCCAACCTTAGCAAGGTAGCCGAACAACCAGTCCAGGCCACCATTCCAAGGTAACCAGGGGTACAACTCCAATTATAACCCCGGGTCAACCATCATTGAAGGACTGCATCGGGCCAAGCCAAGATTAACGAAAACCTCACCAAAAAGATGAGCCATCAAGACAAGATCCTTGAAGGAGTAAAATAATAAGCTCGAAAGGGTTGACATCAGCTGTGAAAACCAACTCAGCTTCAATAAGATGATAGAAACACAACTGGCCCCGATTGCACGCCCAAGTGCCGCTTAACGACTTGGGTAGGATCCCGTGGCAACGAGGTCCCGCGACGAGTCGGTTAATATGATATCTCCGAGGCTCGCCAACCCAATGAGCTAAAGAAGATCCCCGTGAGCTCGCCGTTCATTGCCAAGAAGGGCGACCCTCGACATCCGCTTATCACCGCGCCGTTGGCCCCCACACCTTCATCAATGCATTCTATGACCTAGGGGCCGCGATCAATGTGATGTCCAAGGCCACCTTCAACAAAATCCATGGAGGAACACTTACTCCTTCGTCCTCCAAATGGCGCATCAATCAACAAGGCGGCCGTAGGAATACCAAGACGCTAGTCAAAAATACGCACGTGAGTACATTCTCGCAGATTTTGTGATCTCGATATGGGCCCATCGAGGAGGATACGCCTCTCCTCCCCGGGAGACCGTTTTATACCGCCAAAGTCGACATATCCGCATGGGGAAAGGCTTCATAGTCTTCCACGCCGAGTAAGGCGGTAAAGTGCCCATTCATCGGGTACAAACAACAACACACCCGATATCATCATCATCTAAAACCTGTGGAGTGTTGAAGGATCCGACCAGACCCCCGGAAAGTGTGCTTCCCCGCTAGTAAGGTGGGAGAGTCGACAGCCGACTATAAATAACCCGCCCCTTTAAAAAAAAAAGGGGTATATTTAAAAATATAATGTGTTTTTAAAAAATATTTTATTACCAAAATAAACAAAAAAATATTTATTATATAAAAATCTATAAGTAAATATTTTCGAAAAACTAAAATAAAAAGTCTTTATAAATAAAATAAATTCTTTCATAAAAAAATATATAGAAAATATTTCCTACATAAAAAGTATATACAAAAATATTTTTAAAATAATTTTTCTATTTAAAAATAAATTTATATTTGAAAATTTTTTGGAGAAAATCAAGAAGGGGAGAAAACGGGCGAACGGGGCAAGGGAGCCAACAACGGTCACAAACTTTTCGTGACCGTTAGCACGCCCCGCCAAAGCGAGCAAAGAAGAAGCCGGTAGGGTGCGCGCCAAGCACCCCCAAGGTGCGCCCCCGCACTGGCCGGCGGCGCTGGCCCCCGTCGCCAACGGCTCCTATCCGATTGCATAGGCGCGCCCGGCCGTTAGCTCTCGGCTATAAATAGCCCGAGCACCGGTGTGAGAGCACCCACCTCTCATTTTCACTCTTCTCACTCACACTCTCCCACTTGCTCTACACTCCATTTTCTCCACCGAAAACATCGCGGCCGAGCAAGAACACGGGGTGTGAAAGTTCATACTTTCATCTAACCCTTGCACACCCGAGGTCTTGCTCAATCGCTTTTGCAAGAGCTTTCATGAAGAAAGCCGGGAAGATCTTCGCCGGTTGAGGCGGTCATCAAGACATAGCTCACGGCATACAAGCACAAGCTCCGCCCTCAACTTCGACGACGATCTTGAAGGCTCCCATGCAAAAAGACGCCGCACCCGCCGGGAGGAAGAAGCTCAAGCTCCCCGACAATCCACGGAAGACGCCGCCGCACTCGACATCCGTGGGAGATCGGGAGTCCAGTTCTTATGCACACTAGTAGAGGACCGCTAGGAATTTCTTTCCGCCTCTTCGGTAAACCTTATCATGTTACATGGGCGGATCTAGCCTCGCCACCGGGTTTCAGCCTATAGATGTGCACCGACATAGATGCCGCTCTTCCCGGCTTTTGAGATGGACCCAATTGAGTCCAACATGGCTACCGCTAACGCACGTGAGGAAGCATTCTGGAGGTACCAAGGCTTCGATCCCGATCGTAAGTAGGCCTCCGTGATAGCTGGGGGGAGGATCCCCACGTATCATTGCATTGCATATTTACTTTCATCAAATTTTATTTTATTTTAGCATGTTTAAATTTCAGCAATCTTGCATTGAAAAAAAAAAAAGAGATAACCAAAACTAAAAAAATATATCCAAAATAGAATAAGTAGCTCTTCTATGTGCCTTAATGCTTTATATATATGAGCTATAAAAATGTTTAGTCTTAGTCCCTTGTTGAAATGATGAATAGTTACTCTGCCTTATGTTTCACCAGGTGCTCTAGTTTATAATTCGAATTTTCTAAAGTTTGGGTTTAGTGGCTAAGTCTAAAAACTCATCCCTAAAAAAAAAACCTGATTCATATGGGTTGCATAGGCTCTATCTAGTCTAAGTTGTTGCCAAGTATGATATGGTACAAATGGATTTGCTATGATTTCGTCCAAAAAGAGAAACTTGACATCCGGGGAATCTACTTTGAAAGAAAAGAGAAATGATATGGGCTATGCTAAAAAAAGAAAGAAAAAAAATGAGATGAAAAATGGACAAGTGTCCGAGGGCTTAGTAGGGCCCACATCTCTAAAAAAAAAAGGAGAAAGAGAGGAAATAAAAGACAAAAAGTCTAGGGTGAGTAGAGCCCACCTCAAAAAAAAAAAAAAAAGGAAAGAAAATATATATAGCAATAAAGCCCATACTTTCAAAAAAAAAAATAATTATCTATCTAACTAAATAAATCCCTGATAAAAAGTTGATCAAAAGGATGAATGATAAGTATTTTCATTTTATAACCGTTTCTATCGGCAACCGCCCAAGACTTTGAGAAAAGCTAGAAAGCCCCGCTACGATGAAAGGTAATAAAGGGTGGGAAAAAAGATGTGCCATTTTATTCAAACTCTAGTAGAAAATCTTATTATAACCCCCGCACTTGTGAAAAGTAATCGGCATAGTAGCAACTCCTCGATCAACAACCAAGTACTTATCTCTTTTGCTCGAGGACGCCGCAAAAAGGGTAAGCTTGGGGAGTTTGTTGACGGTCACAAACGACATATTTTTCCCCGTCAACTTACTACCATAAAGGGAGTAAAACTATACCTTTTATACTCATATACATTTATCACTAATAAATTCCACTTGTAGTATCTAGTATTTTATTTTGCAGATTTATAATAAAAGCAAGTGGAAAACTCGACCAAAGTACGCCATCCGGGAAGCGCATTCTTGCGAAATACAAGCCCGTGGAGCAAATCGACCCAAAACATCAAAATTGGGCCGAGCCAAGCCCGGCCCACAACTTTTTCAAGACCTAAGGAAGCCAACCCACCGAGACCCGGCTAGGCCGGAGCCTGGGGGTGCGCGCAAGCACCACGGCGCGGCCGCACCCTCCCCTCGAGGCGCTTTCGCCCGACCTCGGGGAGGCGGTTCATGAACCCGCCAAATGGGGGTTACCGACGTGGGATGGTCGGTTTGCTCGATTAGGGAAGGTTTACCAGGTCGGTTTTGGTGTAAATTAGCACTTAGGCCCCTCCTCCAAGTGTATAAGTAGTCCCCTCTCTTCCTCTCTCTCAACACACACCACTTGAGTCCAAAGAAACCAGCAATCTTCCTCTCTCTACCACCTCTACCTCTCTCTTCTTCTTCTACTTCTTCTTTCTTCTTCTTCTTTGTTCTTGGTTAGCACTTGGAGTAGAAGAGCTACAAGGAGGGCTTGTCTCCTAGAAGAAAGTGCCTTGGTAATATATCTTCTCAATGGAGCATTCTTCTATTTGCAAGTCTTATATCTATGTTCTTGGCCTAACTTATGAACTAGAGTATAGTCTTGTTCATGTTCTTGTGTTGGTATATGAACTAGCATATAGTTTACATATCATAATCTTGACATGTTCATATCAGTTCTTCATCGATCATCATATGCCTAA
Organism: Hyparrhenia diplandra; assembly: GCA_015847255.1. Lineage (NCBI taxonomy): Eukaryota > Viridiplantae > Streptophyta > Magnoliopsida > Poales > Poaceae > Hyparrhenia > Hyparrhenia diplandra. The sequence goes on from JADLZK010002327.1 coordinate 6,229, forward strand.
CTTGATTAGAGGTGGGATATCGGTTCGTTGTTCCTTCGGGTTTGCTCTTGTTCTAGTCCGTCCATTCGACGAGTGGGGATCCTGGGGGGACAAGAGTAGTGCCTCCGATATCTGGGCATGGTGCCCGGGTATTACGACACCCGCGAATATGAGAGCATGCCACGGTTGAGGGGGTAGGCGGCCGGGTCGTGACAAGCCTTGACCGCCCCTTGAAATCCCCCCATGTTCGTATGTGCCGTAGGAGTTCAGTAAATGCCTTGGTGGGAAGGGGACTTCCCTGGTGGGGGTCTCCCGGTATCCTAGACCTAACCATGCCTAAATCATGTTTGCATATGATCCTAACTATTCATTTGTATGGCCATGACTAGATACATTAGAATTACTCCATTAGGTTATTCATTTATTCTTTATCTATTTTCTTTATCCTTTTGCTGGTGGATTCTTAAGTGTGTGTCACACTATCCATAAACCGTTATTGCTTACCCCTGTTATGAACAATTTGGTCTAAGCAAACACATATTCCTCTATTCGAGATGCCATGCTAATAATCACATGCCTTCCTTTGGGAAAATATAAATAACGATACCCCGAATACTTAGGGTGAAATGCTACATTGATAGATCCGTGCGCTTGCGGATGAAATATCTAAGATGGCAAGATCTATCCTGTTGATAATCCCGTTCAGATCACCGACATGGTGGTTTCACTCGGGAATGTCAGCGGCGCATTTCTGGCGCTGGTATTGGGGATGGGTTTTATACCTGTTTCCTTTGATTGCGCTAAGAAATGTCAACAACTGTGTAGGTACACGTGGGTCATCATTTCATGTGATTCTTGTTTGTACAATATCTTTTCCATCCGGAGTCCAAATATATCAAGTAATATATCCACGTTGATCAGCGTGACAAGCTCTCCATGATGGTGTACTCCGTTTTGTCATAAAAGATACTTTTTCTTGACGATAAATTGGAGAATCCTGCATTGCACTTTGAAATACCAAAACTTGTGGAACTTGTTAGATTTAAACCCTACCACTAAGTTTGGTGGTCAAAAGAGAGCTTTTATGCAGGTGTTGACGATTTTTTTTATGTAGTTAACGACTGTCAACGGTAGCGAGTGAGACACCGAGGTAGAGGACTAGTGCGTCTAAACCCACATCACCGGAGAAGCCGCTCCCTTTCCATGCGGCTCTTCCCCCGTTGCCCGGCTCCGTGAGGCTCGAGGGGCCGGGCGGCGGAGGTCCCGCAGGCCGGCCGGGCGGAGGTTCCAGGGGCCAGGCGGCGGAAGTCCTAGGGGCCGCCGTCCCTCCACCACCGCATGGTCCACCACCGGTCACTCCTCGCGGCATGCGACCGCGCCCATGACAGATCCCGGCGGAGACGGACATGTCCACATCCGCATCGGGCTCATGATGCGATGGGTGGCGCATCCGGGCGGGACGCGGCCTCGGCGGCGGTGGGGAGCCTGCCGTGCATGGCGGGTTCATTCTGGGCGGACACGGCGGAGATCGAACGCAGCGTGGCGTGGCCGCCCGCTCCTACGGCAGGAGGTCCTGCCTGGCCTTGCGTGCAACCCGCCGCCGCCTTGTCCCCTGCCTCCTCGTCCACACGGTCGGGGTCGAAGGAAAGAGGAAACCAAGCGTAGCCAAAGTTGTCCATTTGCCCAAAAGTTAACACCGTCACATGGTGTTACCAGACCAGGGGTAAAATCTTTGTTCGTTTCAAAAAAGTAGGGGTAAAATCACAAAGTTAAAAAAGTAGGGGCAAAACTACATATGGACATGAAACCAGGGGTAGAAATGCACATGCCCCAAAATGTTTATAGTGGCGGTTTTTAGGTGACGCAGTAAAGTTTTTTACTGTGGTATTTTTCTTTACGGTGGTGGTTTTTAAGTAAACTGCTAGTATAGATGTTTATAGTGGCGGTTTTTAGGTGACGCCAATAAAGTTAGCTGATTTTTACGATCCTTTCACTCAACCGGTTGGTAAAAGCGTAAGAGAAAATAGGTTTAAAACCGCCGGTGCTAATGTTCTGTATACTAGTGATATTTCTCTTTCGAATAACAGTATATATAGTATTTCTCTATAGAATAACAGTATATAGTACAATTTATTACAACAAGTAGATGTCTTTGAATAACAGAATATAGTACAATTTCTTTTCAGCTAGTAGATGTCTCGCGTTAGATCAGAAAGTAGTCGGCCGATAAATCACGCAACATTATATGATGTGAAACATTCAGGTTACGGTTTTGAGGATGGGACTATAGCCGGCCGATAAATCACGCAATATTATTGCTGGCCGATAAATTCTAGTACTAAGGCAGACAGGTAGGTAGCCAGCAGAATGCTATTGTCAAACGCTCAAACGGATGTGAAATTAACCTAACCTCATCTCTGGCCAAGATCTCCTCCAAGCTCCTTCTTCCTTATTCTGTGAAACAGAGGGAAAAAAAAATGAGAAACCAAAGAAATGTTTTGAGGATGGACCGGCTCACAGTTAATGTGTTTCGCAGCCTTTTTTCCAGTTTCCATGAAGAATCGGAACCGATATCCAAGTAGCCAAATGGGCCCTTCCTCGATGGCCTCGATCTAGCATGGCCGATTCACCCCTAATCCATGGCAGCGGGTCCTGTAATGCAGAAAAGCGCGACACTGTTTGAGGTTGTAGATGCAGTGAGTACCAGTGGCTCAGAGACGTATACCTGTTAACACCGTGCACTACAGGAATCCGCTTCTTTGCCGAAGTGCGAAGACGTTTGCCGAGTGGCAAAAGTCGGGCACTTCGGCAAAAGCGTCTTTGCCGAGTGCCAAATTGAGTACTCGACAAAGACCACTTTGCCGAGTGTCTGGCCGTCGGCGATGTCCAAGACTCGACAAAGAACACATTTGCCGGTCGGACAGTCGGCAAAATAGCACACTCGGCAAAGAATAACGAGAGCAAGCGGCCACGGTCTCCGTTACCTTTGCCGAAAGTGTTGGACGTTAGGCACTCGGCAAAATGGTTAAACTTTGCGAGTGCCACATGTATGAGCACTCGGCGAATCACCCTTTACCGAGTGCTAAGGCTCCAAGACTCGGCAAATTTATTTTTTTTTGTTTTTCGTCCCATTTTTTTTTTGTGTTGCCTTGGTACAAGTAATTACATGTCATATTCAGAATTTGGGACAATTTGAAGGTGTTTTGCTATATTTCATGAATTATTTCTATTTTCTTGCATTTTACGGACCACTCAATTTTTTGAACTGCAGGTACATGAAATAATGGAATTTGGTCATTCAAAAATTTTTATTCATGATGTGTGGCGTATGTTTGGGCTCAATTCGGGCACTCGCGCGAAATTGCGTAAACATTTTGGTGTCGGAACATGACGAGTTACAAAGCGGAATAAGAGTTTTTAAATTCTATAAAATCCAACGAAGTTCAAAAATCACGAAACTTGGCGAGGTGTCTTGTCATCTCATGAGGGAAATTGTGGAAAATTTGAAAAAAAGTTTGGAGCAAGTTGTGACGTCGATGCCTAAAACCCGGACATCTCCACACTTCACACATGTGATCAAGTGTGGGGATCTCTGGTTGTAGCCATCCGACGTCACAACTTGCTCGAAACTTTTTCAAATTTTTTCCACAGCCTCCCCATGAGATGACAAGACACCACGCCAAGTTTCGTGATTTTTACACTTCGTTTGGATTTTATAGAATTTCAAAACACCTTTTCCCGCAGGTCTCCTCGTCATGTTCCGGCACATAAATGTTCGAAATTTCACGCGAAGTCCTTGATTGAGCCTAAACATACGCCAAACATCATGAATAACATTTTTTGAATGACCACAGTCCATTATTTCATGTACCCAGTTCAAATATGGAGTGGTCCGAAAAAATGCAACAAAATAGAAATAATTCATGAAATATAGCAAAAAACTTGAAATTGTCCAAAATTTTCCACATGACATGTAACTACTGCGTACTTATGCCATTTAAAAAAATATGGGACTAAAAACAAAAAAAAAATTATAGTTTGCCGGTGCCGGGATAGGCACTCTAAGAAACCTACTTTGCCGAGTGCCTAAACGCCGGCACTCGGCAAAGGGTATTATTTTTTAAAAAAAAAGGTGCCTTTACCGAGTGCCGCCGCTCGCACTCGGCAAAGCCACATAAATATCAAGGGCCAACAGCACCATTTCGGGTCATTCTCGCCGCGCCCACACCCTTCCGCCCGCCCGGCCGAATCGCCGCCGCCCGCCGTCTCCCCCGGGCGAGCCGGGCCCGGGCACGCCGGATCCGCCTCCCGCGCCCCCGGACCCCGCCCGCCCGGCCGCCCCGGCCGCGGCGGAGCCGCCGCGCCGGCGGCTGCCGCCCCCGCCGCCTTGATCCGGGCGCCGGCTGGGCCAGCGCCGCTCCGGCTCGCCGATCCGCCTCCCCGCCGTCCCGTGGACCCCGCCGCGCGGGCCACCGCCTCCCGACAAATGACCGAGCGCCCGCCCGGCCGGGGGCCCCGTCCGGGCGCGCCGATCCGGCGCCCGGCCGCTCAAGGCTAGCCGGCGGCCGGGCGATCGCATCGGCCGGCGCCGGTGCCGTTGCCGGTCACCCCTCCCCTCGTCGGGCGCCGTCCCGCCCCCCCCTCCCATCTAAGATAGTCGAAGGAAGGGAAGGGAAAGAAGAGGAAGAGGGAGGAAGGAAAGGGAAGAAGAGGAAGAGGGAGGAAGGGAAGGGAAGAAGAGGAAGAGGGAGGAAGGAAAGGGAGGAGGAAGAAGAGTGAGGAGGAAGAAGGGGGAAGGGGAGGAGGACCGGCCGTCGCCGTCGTCGCCACCGAAGCCCGTCCGCTCGCGGTGATCGACGCCGCCGTCGCCGACCGCTTCGCTGCGGTGATCGACGCCGCCGCCGCCGACCGTTGCTCTTGCCGTTTCCGCTGCCAAGGTAAGCCCTATCTTTCTAGTCGTGGTTAGTAGTAGTGGTTAGTACTAGTAGTTAGTAGGGTTAGTAGTAGTAGTTAGTAAATAGTTTGGTGGCCTTCGTGCCCATATTGGTGGTTGTTATATTGGTGGTTGGTGGCCTTCGTGCCCAGATTGGTGGTTGGTGGCCTTCGTGCCCGTATTGGTGGTTGGTGGCCTTCGTGCCCATTCTCGGTATATGCATGTGGTTGTTGGCCTTCGTGCCATGTTTTTGCAAGTTTTGGGAACCTCCCCGTGGAGGAGGTGCTCGAAATTTTGAGTCGTCACTAACTATTTTTTTGCCCCGGTTTTGTAGGAGGACCGATTGGGAGGGACTCGGCGACCCCGATCGTCCTTGTGGGTGCTGCGGTCTTGCTGCACCGCGTCTCCTCCAACCGACACCGTAGGTATGAATCACCTCCGTCCCGCCCTTGTAGTTGTCTTACATAGCGCGACCCAGTTAGGGCGTCTCCCCGTCCGAAAGAGATACAGCGTTGGTATGCGCATCCGTGCATATCTGCGCGATCGTATCTGCTTCGGATTGTCCACGTTTTTTGGACAGCCCGTGGATGCGCAGATGGGTTAGCATCCATGCTCGCCTCCCGCCCGAGCCGGATTTTCGGCAGCACCTCCCCCGTTGTTCTCCGGATACACACTCTCCCCGCCAGACGTGTATCGGGAGAACAGCGGGAGGTGTGCCGAAATTCGCCGGACGGGAGTCGAGCATGGATGCTAACCTTGTCTCACGCATCCTGGGCAGGATTAGGACCTATCCCTCACCTATTAGATGGTAGGAACGCCGTGTAGATGCATTTCTTTTGGTTATGTGGCTCGCCCGACATGGGCGTATGACGGAGGATGGATAACCGTGAGTGGATGTACACGGGCCGCAAGTAAGAGCCTTGAATGGGTTAGGGGACCGATGCTTTCCTCGAGCATGCATTTGGCCCAGCTACTAAAGGGTCTGTTCGGATGTCGTGTCCCCCCCAGCAAATGTAAGAACAAGAAAAAACAACGAAAGGTTGAAATGGGCGAACATATTTACAACAACGGATTCGTCCCAAACTATAGCCATTTGGATCTTCCACGGTGAAGTCGATCGTATTAGAGAGGACGTGGTGAGGCCCTCCTCGAGGAGTATGATCAAGATGGGGGATGGCGAGACATGATGGCGAGACTTTCACGATGCATAGTCCAATGGAGGATTGAGGAGGAACCCGAGGAAACCGCAAAGGCGTTCTACGAGATGATGGAGGCGGCACAAGAGCCCCCTTCACGAAGACAATGGTTACTGGCTGGATGCCATTTCACGCCTTATAGTGTTGAAGTCGCAATTGAGCATTAGTCGAGACGGCCCGACACCCGTTGTCGATTATTGGCAAAACTGTTTCCGAGAGGGTCACGCCCCGCCGAAGAACACGCGACGAGTCACGAGAGACTTCTTTGTGGACTCAAGATGCCATATGAGTCGTACCATGCTTGCTCGAAAAGGGGTGCGCCCTATTTAGGGGAGACCTCAAGGAAGCAACGCGACTTGTCCAAAGTGCAAAGCCTCTAGGTTTGTGGAGGTAGAATGTACCGATGGCGGGAAGAGCAGGTCCAAGATCCCCGAGATGGTCCTACGACACCTTCCTTTCGTCATCGAGGCTCCAACGGCCGTACATGACGGAGGAGTCCGCTGAAACAAAATGACATGGCACAAGAAGGGCAAAAGATACAGTCCCGAGAAGTTGGTACACCCATCGGATGGTGATGCATGGAAGCACTTCGATAATATGCATCCCGAAAAAGCTATGGAGGCTCGAAATGTGCGCGAAGCGTTCGCAAATGAATGGGTTCAACCCGCACGGTCAACCCGGGCGGCCCCGTACACTTGTTGGCCCGTGTTCGTGATCCCTCTCAATCTTCCCCCGGGTGTCATGTTTGAGCTCAAGCACTTTTTGTTCTTTTGACGCCGATAATACCCGCACCCGGGCAACAATATGGGTGTGTTCATGCGCCCGGTGTGGGATGAATTGCAAGATGCTTGGCAAAATGGGGTGCCGACACGACCAGAGCTACAAAGACAAACTTTACAATGCATGTGTGGTACCTATATTCAATGCATGACTTCTGGCTTATGGCATATTCAGCGCATGGTGTGTTCATGGGAGGTTCCCTTGCCCAACATGCAAGGCAGTATGCGATTCACCCGCTTCTCAAGGGTGGCAAGTATTCTTCGTTTGACAAACATCGTCAATTCGCCCGAGAACCATGAATTCAGACTAGACAAAAAGCACTTCACTAAAGGTGTTGAAGTCACCGATCCCATCCCAAAGTTTATGACCGGTGAAGAGGTCCTTGCCGAAGCTAGCCGGTCTCAAAATAGATGAAAAGAAAGGTGGTTTTGTTGGATATGGTACCACACACATGTGGACTTATATATCGGGCTTGACTAATCTCCCCTACTACAAGGATCTTCTTCTTCCACACAACATCGATGTAATGCACACGAGTAAAAGAATATCTACGAGGCACTCTTCGCAACAACCATGGACCTTAAGAAGTCAAAGGACAACGTTAAGGCTAGACTTGACATAGAGATCTTTGTGCGATAGACCAAAGCTAGTGATAGAGACCCCTAGCCCCGGGAGGAGATGGAAAAAGGGCCCGGCCGACTACATCATCAAAAAGGGCCGATAGGAAGGAAGTGCTACGGTGGATGAAGACGTTATCGTTCCCTCGATGGGTATGCGGCGAACCCGAGTAGGGGAGTGAACTTGCAGACTATGAAAGTCTTAGGGATGAAGAGTCATGACTTCCACATATGGATTGAGCGGATCCTTCCGCGATGACTCGGGGATACCTCCCCGAGCCGGTGTGGCGCCGCCTTGGCGAGTTGAGCTTTTTCTTCCGCCCGGCTTTGTGTTAAGGAGTTATCTCGGATGCGATTCTCGATCCGGAGCGTGCCGCACTGTGTTGATCCGCAAGTTGGAGATGATATTTCCACCGGGCTTCTTCCCCGTCGATGCAACACCCGATTTTGTACGCCCCGCGAGGCACGGTTGGGGGCCCGTGCGATTCCGTTGGTGCTATCCAATCGAGAGGGCTCTCAAGGTACTTCGGAGAAAATGCAGAATAAAGCCAGAATTGAGCCTTCCGTGGCGAGGCATACATTTCCGGAGGAGGTGTCGACCTTCACACAGGCGTACTATACCGAGAAACTTCCCGGCGTCCACAATCCTACCCCTCGTTACAACGCCGACGAGAGTTCATCGAACCTCAGCCTTTTCGCAGGGCAAGTCGGAAGAGGAAGCGCCAGACTACCCACAAGCACTTGTCCTTTGATGAGTGGCGCACTATCATGCTCTATGTGTTGTTGAACCTTGACTAAATTGCTCCTTATCGCCAGTAAGTTGTCAATGAGTTTGTTCCATACGCCGTCACTATCCTCCACCTATCGACCCTAAACCTCCGGGGCCTTGTTTTTTCAGGAATTTATTGGTCAACACCGGAGAGGGAATGAGGCTCCTACCTTGCAACAAGAAGACAATCTTCTAAAAATGGGCAGCCCGATTTTTTATTTCCTGGTTCTCGCTCAAAGGTACCATCCAACTAACCTCGTTCCGACTTTGATATTCCACTTTGGTCCTAGTAACATATAATGTAACGATCTACGTGGCCTCACCTTGCGTGCCCGCACGAGATGCCGAAATGTGCGAAGATTTTAAAGCATGTGGGCAATGGCTTCCCCCGTAGGGTCAACTCGTTCACCGTTTATGATGTGAATGGCTATCGCCGCACGACGAAGCTACGAGGAGAGTCGGCCCAACCATAAAACAACGCACCGGAGTTCGACGCCCGGCTTGGATAAGAAGGACTATTACGGCATAGTCGAAGAAATATATGAGCTCAACTTCGGGGTCCTAAAGAGCTCAAGCTAGTGGTATTCAAATGCCATTGGTTCGATCCCGATGACACGAAAGTGGACCCTACGATTGGGCAAGTCGAAATTCGACAGATTCCGTGATATGGAGGAGAGGATGTCTATATTGTGGCTAATATACACGCCACACAAGTTTATTACCTCCCATGGGCGTGCCAAAAACACGAGGACCTTGCGGGTTGGTACCTTGTGCGGCAGGTATCGCCGCACGGTAAAGCGCCCGTTCGAACGATGATGATTACAACCCCGACCCAAACACCGAAGAGTTCTATCAACCCGAGGGGCTAGAAGGACATTTGGAGATAGACATTCTTTCGCCGATGGGCATGGAAGTAGACAACGCCATCGATGAGGACGAGGGTGATGAGGTGCAGGATGCTAAGGACCCGCAAATTCTTGAACGATGGAGGCCGGTGCGCCGAAGCGAGCCGTGGAGGGCGATGCACATGCCGAGGACGACATCTGATGATGAGGATGGTGACATTGATGATTACAATAGTGGTAGCGATAGTGATGACTACATGCCGGCCTTTAGGCATTCGGGAGATAATTTCTAAATCATGTAATACTATTTTTGTTATTATTGTTACCTTTCAATTATAAGTCGCTCATTTTGCAATACTAATTGGTTTACTATTTGTTTGCAGGGACTCGACAAAATGCCAGCGGAAGGCGCAACGCCGACGGGGTCCAGTCCATCTACGCGACCCCCCCACCCTCTCCCCATCGCCGACGAGGAGGAGGCCGACGAGCAGCACCACAGTGGAGGAGACGGCGAGGCGCGCCGACGCCGCCCGTCCACGAGGAGGCTTGAGTTTGTGTCGTCGCCGGACCGGCCGGGGGCCATCGTCGGGCCGGCCGGGCCGTCGCCGGGCCAGCCCCGTCGGGCCACACCGCTTGACTTCGGACTCCGTGCCGAAGAGACACACTGCCGAGACGCCCTCCTCGAGTGCCCGCGGGGTCTACCGGGGCCTCGAGCCTCCCACAGGGGGCCGATCCCTTTCCCCACCGCCCGGTGATTCGACCCAACGGTGACAAGTAAGTAGCCATTGATATTTTCACTACTTGTTCATATGACATGTTGCAAATCAAACTTCGGACTAACAATTTGTCTTAATGGCTCGCGGCAAAGAATCGGTTGATTGTAAGCGGAGGCGGCGCGCGCCATATCAATGGCATCCGTGAGCTCGCCGATTAAACTACCCGCCCGTGACCGTCGGGCCGCCCGGGAGGTTCCCCCGACGTGGGACCACTTCAGGCGCTGTGGAGGAGGGCGCCCCTTGCCGGGGAAGATCAAGACGGACTTTTGGGTGAGTCTCAGTATGCGGGATTACTTCACGCCGTTTAAATACTATGTTTCTTAAATAATTGAATGATACATGTTTTTTACGTATGCGTAACTACTTCACGGCGAGGCGGGCAGAGGCTGCGGTGGTCGCTAGAGTGCAGACGGGGTCCGGTCGAGACCGACTCAAGGACCCGTACCACGAGGCGCGTGTTTGTGCATCACCTCCTTCAACGCCCGACGTGCTTGGCAAGGTGGTGAGGAAGAACGAAGCAAGGGAGATGATGCTCCGGAGGGAGACCGACCTCACCGGGGACCAAGACATCCGGGTTCGTAGAACGCATTTTTTCGCATTCCTTCAATGAAAAATAAGCGGCACTTCCATTAATCCTCCGCTATGTCATGCGGATGTGTCAGGAGTGGTTTAAAGCAAGTACAAGGACTGCTGGGGGCCATTGTGGACAAGTGGCTCTTGGACGAGACGTGACGAGACCAAGAGACTCCGTCGGAGATGTCGCTTGAGATGCCAGCGCTCCGCACCACCAAGGGAGCGTGCCCCCCTCCCGGTGTATATGAACGGATGGGTGCGATTGCGTTGATTTTTTTTTTTTATTCAAGCGCTCAAATCTCTTCACTTCTAACCATCTCTCGTGTTCTCCCTCGCATCAACCGCATGAAAACCGGCCAGATCAGCAGCACGCGGGGGTGGGCCTTGACTCACGCGGGCGGAAGCGCCCGACCCGGCCAACGTCTACGACCCGGGAAGGGCCCGAGGCGTACACCAACGCCGGCGTCTACCCCAAGCTTACCCAAGACGCCGAGGCGGCCAAGCGGCGCCATGGGGGACGACTTCGATCCAGCCACCGCGCCCCGGACACCGCACCCGGTGATGAGGTTGGGAGGAGGGAAGCAAAGACGGCCGGTTCTCGATGGCCCACCGCGATCAACCCGTCCTTCCGTTGACGGTGGCGTGCTTCGCTCAAGGAGCACGACCTCCACCGACATCCCCATAGCACCTCGGCAGCCAGAGCTCCACGCCAGATGATGCAGGACTTTCGAGGTAACTTCAGTTTCATCGGTCGTTCATTGGTTTTACACATGTCCGCTACCTATGCATTGTTTCAATGTTACGGTTGTAATATTGCAGCCCGGATGGCGAGTTGGAGGCCGTGCAGCGCCCAGCCAAAGACGATTTGAGGTCAGCAGCGGCCCGTGCGAGGCCCATCGGCGGGGAGTTGGAGGCAGTCACCCAATACTCGGTGCGCCACCGCGGGACGTGGCGAGCTACTTCCGAGGGCCTCCGTGATCCCCTCGGTGTGACCCCTCGCCTCCGTTGCCTCCCCGGCTGTTCGCTCCACCACCGTTTCCCATTCCTCTTCCCGTATGCACTCCGGTGAGTATATGTTGTTGTTTATTTATTTTGCCAATGCGGCTCACCCGCAGTACTAATGAGATCGCCTCTTCTTTTGTGCAGCCACGGTCGGCGGGTTCGAACCCGACTCCTCCAGTGCCCTTCTCCACCCCATCCGGCCTATCCGGTCGGCCCGACTCCACAAGACACGCGGGCCAAGTGGCGTTCCTCCTCCACGCAGCAGCGGCCACACTACGGGCTTCCACACGCCCCTCCACACCACGGGTGGACGTTCCGGTCGGGCGCCGCAGACGGGTGGTATCCGGGGCAAGGTGAGGACTCTTCGCACCGGGGAGGCCACGGTTCGGGGCCGTGAAGTTGAGGTGGTCGTGATGGATTTATTTTCGATGTTGGACATGTTGCACCGCGTGATGGATCTAGTTTCGATGTTGGACATGTTACATTTCGTTTGGATGTTGGACATGTTTAATTTCGTTTGGATGTTGGACTATATGTGTGAATTTGTGATATATTTGGATTATATATGTGGATTTGTGAAATATGTGGATTATATATGTGAATTGGTGATATATGTGGTCTATGATATATATATGAATGCTTATGGTATTTATGTGTTGATGGAGGCCGTGAATCAATAGAAACAGCAAAAAAAAAAAAAAAAAAATCTCCCAGCTTTGCCGAGTCCGCACTCGCGCAAAGCCGGGTACCGCAGCCAGAATGGCGATTTGCCGAAAGTGCGAGGCTGGCACTCGGCAAAATGACCATAACTTTGCCGAAAGTGCCGCCTGACCGCACTCGCAAAGTGTATTTTGGTTTTTCAGTAAAACAATTACTTTGCCGTCTTTGGGATACGGCACTCGGCAAAGTTTCAAAAAACAAATGTTTGCCGAAAGTGTCGACGCTCGCACTCGCAAAGAACCTTTCAATATTTAACGAGGCGACGCCGGGTTCGCCGAGTATCGACATGGCACTCGGCGAACCCTTCTCCCAACCGGTTTTGGCACTCGGCAAAGACTCGTTTGCCGAGTCAATCTTTGCCGAAAGTGGGGTTCGCCGAAGTTTGGCGGTCGGCAAATGCTTTGCCGAAAGTGCAAAACTGTCTTTGCCTAGTGCGTCGGCACTCGGCAAAGCCACCGCTTTCCTGTAGTGGTGGTATACATGCACAATGACATCCATGATTGATCATGGCGACATAAACAACATTAAACAACTTATAGACAACTAAATAATCAGTCTACTGCATGAGCTATCTGTTTAGGTATCTGCGTTCAGATTTAAAGAATCTTGCAGACAACCCCATGTCTATGGATTGAATATGCACTTGGCAAACCAGACCATATTTGTCCGCGAAAAGAATTGCAGCACGTCCACATTGGTTGCAAGGAATGACTGATATATGAAAATGCAAACCTGTCACTCGTTCAGTGAAAACACACTTAACTACCAACATACTTAGTATTAATATCAAAACATGTTGTATCATCCAGTGAAAACACACTTAACTACCAGCATACTTAGTATTAATATCTAAACATGTTGTATTGTATCATCATAGTGCCACAAGCAATGTTCAAACCTATCACTCGTTTAGTGAAAACACACTTAACTACCAACATACTTAGTATTAATATCAAAACATGTTGTATCATCCAGTGAAAACACACTTAACTACCAGCATACTTAGTATTAATATCAAAACATGTTGTATCATCATAGTGCCACAAGCAATGTTCCAACATCATTGTTCGTTGTTACCATCTATGTTCCCTTTTACAAGGCGCACACGTGTATCAAGATTCACTTTTAAAACTTCGATCAGTAATTTAGTTAAAAGTTGTAACTATTAAAATACAAAATTGATACGATTACATTTGTAGGCAATTATTGTACTGTCTAATAATCATAAGTTTATAAACATAAATGATATAATATAAAGTAAATGAGTGGTTAAAATATAATTTAGAAGATCATGCCATTTCAAACCACGCCTTCCAAGACGGGACAGAGGAAGTATTACGTTTGAGAGTACCTTCAGGTCAACATGACGTATAAATGTGTGGTGGCTGGCTGTGGACGCAAAAGTCGTGAGGTCCATCGTCCCAAGGGGAGGAGGGCGTGGATGGTCTCCATCCACGTACGAGGAGACACTGACGGAGACACGTAAAGTAGACAGGCACCCTACGTCAGACAGTGAGACAGGTAAGCCAACAGAATGCCCTTATCAAAAAGGATGTGGAACCTAACCTCATATATCTGGTCAAGATCTCCGTCCAGGACAAGATCTCCATCCAAGCTCCTTCTTCTTTATTCTGTGAAACAGAGGGAATTTAAGTCTTCAGCCAAATAGGGGAGCTAAAACTGCACACTTTTGGCCAGTTATTTTTATGTCGCAGTCAAGTCGACGTTTTTATGGTACTGTGTTTTTTAGAAAAGGATGAGTACAGACAACCACAGTATTAGCACAAGCAGGGAACAAAGTTTAGTAATGTACATTCCTCAGGGTATTTGTATTCCAAGGGTTAAAGTTTGGGCCAATTGCGCAACTGACCTCTATTCTAGAGGTTAATTCCTCATTGCCCCTATTCTTTTAACTTAGCACATTTGCCCTCGTTCTTTGAAACTGAAGGCACTGTTTGCCCCTATTTTGCACTTCCGATTGCCAAAACTTAAGGCCCAACTTTTTTTTATGAAATTGGAAAAATGAAAAAGACCACACTACCCTCCAATCCTAAACAGCACTGCCCTCCCATTTTCGATCGCGACACTGCTCCCCTCGACATCCCGTCTCCCGGTCCCGTCTCCCGGCGCTAGGGTTCAGGCAGGCAGGCGGCGGTGCTAGGGTTCAAGCGGGTGGCATCGCTAGGCTGGCGTCGGGCATCTGTATGATCTGTTTGTGCGTGCCTAGATTTCTCTTCTTCTTTTTTGGTGGTCGGATTGGATTGTCATCGCCGTCCGTTTGCGCAGTCAGTACCTGGCGGAGCTGCTGCAGGAGCACAAGGAGCTGGGGCCCTTCATGCAGGTGCTCCCAATCTGCAGCAGGCTGCTAAATCTAGGTGAGCGGTTCGATCCGAGCTTTGTGAAAATGGTGCTCTCGCTGCTATGTTTCTTGTGCGGATAGCATTGCTGCGGTTGCGGTGGAATATTGGATTCCCATCTTCTCTTGTCGTTCACCGTGCGATGTAACTGTCCTTTGGCTGATGAAAACTTCCTACATGACTGTCTATTTTTGATGCTATGTCTTCGGGTCTTTCTAGGATATGAAAAATCTCATTTTCTCTTAACATCGAGACACTTCAGTGGAAGGATGTTTTCATGTTCCCATGTGAATGTTATGTGCAAATATTATGCTTATATATTGGGCAAATATTATGCGAATCTTATTTTACAGAAAACATATATTGTCATTTGTCTAAGATAAGTGCACAATAAGTCTTTACAAAAAAAAAAATCGAATTGATTCTTGGGTCATTCATGTCGAGAGTATTTTTCGTCTTTTTAGCCTCAACTTAACACGGTTAAGTCCACTTTATGGGTCAAGGGCAACTGGAGGCTTCAGTTTAAAAATCGGGGGCAAACGTGCCAAGTTTAAAAAAGGGGGTGGTGCAAACGAGCAATGCAGTTGCATAATTGGTCCTTAGATCGTTTGATGTCAATTAGGAGGACTAAACATAAGCTAATTATAAAACTAATTGCAGAAGCCTAGGGCTAATTCGCAAGATGAGAATCTATTAAGCCTAATTTCATTTATGATTAGCACATATTTACCGTACCATTATATGTGGACTAGTAATAAAAGCTGCGCAATGAAAAATATGACACTACTACACAACTAATTTTGCATAGCACTTCCAAAAAATTAATGGCCGCGGTTATTTAGAAAACAAACCACAGTTAATGTCATGATTAACCGTGGACGGTTATTTTTATCCACGATTTAAATAGCACGCTATAACGGCGCTATAGCGTGCTATAGCGCTAATAGAGCAGCTCGTGCTATGCAATTGCACTTTTTAGCGCTATTCGCGCTTATTGGTGCTATAGCGCGCTATAGCGCCGCTAAGCTCAAATAGCGTCATAGCGCGCTATTATAACGCTATTGGCAAATTGATCAACCTAGCCTAAGTGATTGAGTGATTTCAATAACTTTATGGTTGTTTGCTTATGTACTTGACTTGATGCCTTCATGGTTGTTTGTTTTGAGGATGAGAACTTCATTATATGATTATCATTATCACTTATCAAATTATAATTATATACTTGTCCTAATTTTCTGTTATTCGAAACAAATAGCGCCGCTATAGCGGCGCAATAGGGGCGCTATAGCTTGAAGGCGCATGCCGACGCTTATGTTGCAAATAGTGCGCTATAGCACGGCCATAGCTGCGCTATAGCGGCCGCTATAGCGGCAATAGCGTCGAAACAGGCTGCCGCTAAATTTCATAGCGCTATCTAAAATATGGTTTTTATTAACCGTGGCAGTTATTATAACCGTCCGCGGTAAATAAATCGATAGTGGACGGTTTTTAGAAAAACCGCCATGGGTAATGAGGCCCAAACGCTCAGCCCAATAGGCCTGTTTCCATGGTCACATATATATATATATATACGATGACTTAGGGTTTTTCACCCGCTTCTCTTCCTTCCGACTCATTCTCTCCTCCTCCTCCTCCCACGAGAAACCATGCCCGGCCTCCTCTCTTCCCCACTAGGCGTTGTCCATCCCTCCCCATCCCCATCCCTCCCCCTCTCTCGCCTCCCCAGCCAAAGACCACGGCGCCCGGGCGCTTCTCCACCTCGAGCTCCATGGCGGCAGCGGCCTTGAGCTCGGATCCGCGGCACTTCACCTCGAGCTCCATGGCAGTGGGCGGCCTCAAGCTCGGATCCGGCAGCGCTTCACCTCGAGCCCATGGCGGCAAGCCGCCTCGAGCTTCAGTCCGTCGGCGCGCAGCCACCTCGAGCTCCATGGCGGTGCGACGACGGCGTGAAGCGAGGACGGTAGCGCCTACCTCCTTCTCTCCCCGGCGGCGTCTCCCTCCCCCGGCGGCGGATCCGGCGGCGCCGAGGGCTGCCTCCGCCCGATCCGGCGGCGTGCGGGCCCGGCCGTTCGGATCCACTACGGCGGGCGGCGGAACCGAATCCTAACGGGACCGGCAGCCCAGATCTGGGCCCATTAGGTTTCGGTTTGGATTTTTATTTTTTATCTATTTTTTTTTTATTTATTAACCATGGCGGTTTTTTGGGGCCCTAAAAACCGCCACGGTTAATCCTCTCATTTATGGTGACCTTATCTCGGTGACGGTTGTAAAACTGCCACCATTAATTAAAAATAACCGCCATGTAAAAAAAATGTAGTAGTGTGAATCCCTAAGTAATGGTTAATAATGTCGTATGCCCGACTCCATGCAGCTTTCGCACGCCTATATATGTACACGGTACACACGCTGTTCGCGAGCATATAGGGCAGAAGCCTCTCGCTGTTGCTTCCGGAGGAGCCGGCAGCGGCTGATGCTGCTGGGGATGGAGGCAGCGACATCATCATCAGATTCATCACCGGCTCCGTGGCAAAGCAGGCAGGCGCGGGAGATGTCGGCCATGGTGGCCGCGCTCGCTACGGTGGTCGCCCGCTCGGTGCCGCCGACCAAGGGAGCCGCGCAGGCACAGGATGCCTCCATGGACGAGACACGGTGGCCGTACGGGGAGCTGCTGGTCGCCGAGCCGTCGCCTGTCTTCCTACTCCACGGTAACGGCCGGGCAGTGCGCGGCATCTGTCACAGTCCCTCTGTATACAGAAAGAGAAGTACAGTAATCCCTCTGTTTGCTGTTTCTAGATATATAGCTTTTATTATACACTAGTATGTACTATATATTTTTCAATGTTTCCACCTAATATGTGTATAGTTTCTTGTTTAAACCCTTTGTCTTGTCTTTTTACACACTTTTTTAGAAAAAAAAACAATAAATCGGTATTCGCTATGTGCTTCAAAAAAAAAAAAAAAAAAAAAAAACCCACCGCAGCGGAGCCATTGCATGGAAATCGGATGGAGACAATTTTCTTTTTTCCCCTAGCTCGGGTAGGTATGTCGGTGTTGTATCATAGGCAGTCTCATATAGTGGCCCAATCAGAGGCTTCGAGGCTAGGTGGCCGTCCGGCGCCGCTTCCGACGATGACTGTATATGGGCTTTGTGCAATGGATCCGGTCTCCCTACCGGTTCTAAAGCTCAGGGGCGCCGCTTCCGACTGAGGCCGTATCTGCACATGATGGTGGTGCACCTCCCAAGAACTCCATTGTTCCGGATCAGACGACAGTCTTCCTCGCTGGTCATTGGTATAACGACATGGATTTCGGCGAGACAATGACTTTTTTAGATAGTGGTGACGTTTGTGGGCGCCAGTTCCTCGTTGGAGGCGTCGTCACTTCTCTCCAGCATAGGATGCCTTGGAGATGTTTCGGGTGAAAATCCAGTACCTGTCTTCCTGGTCAGGTGACGATGTCATCTTTCGTATGTCATGCTCTTGTTGGAGACATTGCTTTTGGAAGGTTTCTTCTTAGGTTGTTAGCGTTAGTGCCAGTATAGTTATCTCCCTAGATTATTAGTCCTACTGCCGCCTATTTGGCGGTGTATTCTCGTCTTGTAGCAAGCCGGAATGGCGCGGATGGCTTCTCAAGCTCCTAGAAGGGTTTTCTCCTTAGTTTAATTTCTAGCCTGCGACATAAACTTTGTAAGAATTGGCCTGATTCTATCTGTTGGTAGATAAAGCCGGATATGATTTACTATATGTTACTAAAAAAGACAGTCTCGTATAGTGCCACGTAGTTTTAGGACAACTTAATAGATAATATGTACAATGGTTATGTTTTAAATTGCCTTATAGTAATTTATAATTCCTTAACTTATACTCCCTCCATACCCACAATTGTTGACGTTTAGGATATGATTGTGGTAGCCAAGGAGTGGTTAATTAGGGGTTAGTTTTCTATTCTTGCCACTAATAAATAAGGTGTCGGGTGCTCTTTACATGAGAAAGTCAAGCGGCCCAACTGGCTAGTGGCCTGGAGGGTGAGGCTTCGACCGAAGCCCGGCGCTCGCTGTATTTTTTTTTTTTTTTTTTTTTTTTTTTGCTTTGCATGGGAATTTTGCATGGGCGAGTCGGGTTGGGCGCGTTTGATACGATTTTTTTTCGCTGCTGGCGCGTTGGATTCGAAATTTTTGCTGCTGCCATTTGCATGGGAATTTTGCATGAGCGAGTCGGGTTGGGCGCTTTTTGATACGATTTTTTTCGCTGCTGGCGCGTTGGATTCGAAATTTTTGCTGCTGGCATGGGATACCAAATTTTCGCTGCTCCTCCCATGGATGGCGCTGGCGCTTTTTCCAGCTGTTTGAAATTTTTCGTTGCCGCTTGCTTTTGCTAATGCTATTTAAGAGACTAGTTCACTTGGCTTCAGCTACTAGTCTATTGCCTTGCTTAGCTCCATTGCCTTGCTTGCTTTCTCCTTCCTTGCAATGGCTCATTCAACTCACGGCTTTGATCTCAACGTTCGTTCAGAGAACGTCGACGACGACAACGTTCCCTTTGATCTGAACGGTACTACTATCTCTTCTCCATTCCCTTGCTTGCTTTCTCTTGCCTTGCTTATCATGTTCTATTTTTTTTTTTCAACGTTTGTTCAGAGGACGACGAGGGACAACAACGTACCTGGCGGCGGCGGCGGCGACGACGACGACGACCGTAACATTCCTGGCGATGACGACGAGGACCGTAACGTTCCCGACGTCGACGACGGCAATTTTCCCTTCGATCTGAACGAGCCTGCACATGACGAGAATAACAACGGTACTACTACCTCATCCTTGCTCTCCATTGGCTTTGCTTGCCTTTCTTGCTTATCATGATCTATTTTTTTCATAGGATTTGATTTGAACTTGCCACTGGATGAATTTGGAGCTGTTGATTTTGATTATGTACAAAACCTAGCTGGTAAGCATAAATAAGCTTGTTTTTCTTTATCATGCCGTGAGTTACTATAAATAAGTTTGTTTTTATCTTCTTTTTTTAGATCATGCCGATCAAGTAAACCAACCAGTTCGTGACTATTCTAATCATGTTACGTGCAATACTAGCTAGAGATGCTATTCTTTTTTTAGATCATGCCGATCAAGTAAACCAACCAGTTCGTGACTATTCTAACCGTAACGTTCCCGACGGCGTACTCCAGGCGAGCGTGCAGTACTAGCTAGATGCTGCGAGCGTGTAGTATTTCTCGCAGGGGCGAATCTACGTGTAGGTATAGGGGTCAGCTGACCCAGATAACTTGCTGAAAATAACACTAAAAATCCTCTTATTCACTTATAAATCACTCCTAAAATAGAGAATAATCAAGGCAAGTTTGACCCGTCACTTGGTTCTTGACCATAGTGAGGTACTCCCTCCGTCTATTAAACGGGTTCATCTTATCAAAAATAAGTTTTTCAATATTCAGAGTCGTCTAAGCTAGGGACCACAAGTTTTTCCTCCAGTCCCACGTACATGCACATCATCCCATGAGCGGGTGGCTCCTCATGCCCAACCCGGCATTACTTGTAGGGTCGAGATGGGGACTAGATGGGGGTGAATAGTCCTTTCTAAAACTAATTGCGATGGCTAACCAAATACTATGTGCAATTAAAACTATTCTCTTAGCCAAGACTTCACCCCTCTAACTATGACTTTAAATCACCTCACAAAAGATCCTACACAAGATAAATGAGATGACAAGCCTAGCTTGAGCTCCTAACCAATTCTATTGCAAGGTCACACAAACCTATGCACTAGTACTTCAATCAATGGTGAGCTCCTACACAATTCTAATGAGCAAAAGCACAAAGCCTACCTAAGCTCACTAGATGCACTAAGGACAAGGCGACACACGCCTAACCCAAAGGCTCAAATTACTTAGCTACACAAACTAAGCAAAGTAACTAAACAAGCTACACAAGCTAGATAGTTACAACAACACGACACACAAGCTCAAGATATATATGTATGAAAGTAAATACAAGGTTTTTGATCAAGAGAATGCAAACCACCGCGAAGTGTGGACACAAGATGACACCGGTGATTTTTACCGAGGTCTCGGGAAGCTTGCCAACTTCCCCCTACTCCTCGTTGTGTCGACCTTCTCACGTGTGGGGGCAAAGTGGAGCTCACTCCTAGCCAAGTGCCTTTAGGCTACTTGCACCCAAAGCAAATGAGAGGTAACTCAATGACACGCTATCGTAGTGTTACCTTCTCACGAGTGGTTCAAGGTGGAGCTCACTCCTAGCCAATTGCCTTTAGGCTACTTGACACCAACCAAGTGAGGGAAAACTCAACGATATGCTCTCGTAGTATTGCTCTTCACGATCCCCGCGAGGTGAGCTCGAACCTCTCACAAATCCTCCTCTGGAGCACCGCACAATCTCCCTTGCGGGCTTCAACGGAGTCTCCTGCCACCAAGCCGTCTAGGAGGTGGCAACCTCCAAGAGAAACAAGCACACCGGCTTGCAACACGATCACCTAGTGCCACACGATGCAATCTCTCAAAGCAATCACACTAGAATCGCTCACTTCACTCAATTGGATGAACACTATTAAGTTAGAGTGAGTGGAGGGCTCTCCAAGCACCACTATAACAGCCACCAAGGCTCAAGTGTGCTAACCAACCTCCCAAGGCCAGCCAAACAAGTATATATAGGCTCCCCAACGAAATAGAGCCGTTGGGGTCGTAAACCCACTTTTCTATCCGCTTATTTGGATGCGCCGGTGCCATCGCCCGGACAGCGCCCGAGCGCCGTCAAATCGGGCGCAAAAAACTAGCTGTTGCCGCACCACCGGGACGCGTCGGGCGCTCGACCATACGCACCATCAGCGCCGCGTCCGCGCGCCCCTCGTGACACGCTCTACGGGATGCGTCCGGCGCGACGCCGACGCATTCAGTAATGGCGTCGGCGCGATTGGCCGACGCGGTTTTCACACCGCCGACGCCGGGACTCCACGAGCTGCGTTCGCGCCATAGCCTGCGCTGTCGCACCTTCTAGCGTCCGCGCTATGTATTTCTTGCGGTGTCAACGTTTCTTAAATCGCCAGCCGCCGACATGCTACTCGACAAGTATACCAACATGAAGTACGAGTTAGCATCTTATCATCACCAAGTTGCATCCAGCGCCAATAGAAAATAAACATTTCATTTTCTCGAAAGCGATACCAGAACCCAACTCAACCCTACAACCATCACTTTGCCTTTGCAAATGTGCCAACATCACCAAGTGTACATCACCATGTGCAAGTGTGTTAGCATTTTCACAATCATTTCAAAGGGCAGGTTAGCTCCTACCGCGCCACTCGATCCTAACACGCCGCAAAAGTTAGATCGCTCAAGTGGCACTAGATGACCGATATATATGCAAACAAGTTTGCCCCTCTTGATAGTACGGTCATCTATCCTAAATCCGGTCATAAACTCCTCTAAGCTCCTCATGATTGGCAAAATGAAGTGCCCTATAGGTTATAGGTTTGTCTTGCGCATTTTCATTCCACTCCATCTCCATGTGCCGATGCAACACATGCACCAACACGATCAAGAATGATATGATCCACTTCATATCATCACATGACCTTCTTGGTCCATCGATCTTGACCTCACTTGCTCTTCACCGTTGCATCGGTCCATCGACGCCAAGTCTTGCCCAAGCTTCACCGTCTCGCGGTCCATCGCTTCACTGCCTCGACTTGCCCTTCACACTTGCAACCGGTCCATCAAGCCAAGCCTTGTCTTGATCTTCACCACCTCGGCCGCATGACTCCATGTCATGTCTCATATGCAATAAGCTCCTTCATTGCATCATCTCATGTGAACTAATCTCTGCGTGTATAATCTCAATCATACATTAGTTCACCTAATGTTGACACTCAATTATCAAAACCACAAGAGACCTTTCAATTACATGCAGCCCCCCATTGGTCATTGGTAATTAAGAAAGGGCTATTTAAGAAGGAATTTGCATGCACCACTCCCTCCTTGGTCATTGCGTCAAGACCTAAGATGAACCCAATATTTAAGAAGGAATCAGTGGCGAATCCAACATATAATCAATCCTATTTAGATTAAAATTTAATTATATAATCCGATTATTATAACCAAAGGATCATCCAAACAGCGCTTAGTCTCCTAGTTTCCTTATCATTTGAACTGTTGTGTCTCATTCTTGTATTTTTTTTTTAAGATTACAACGCAGACGCTCAACACGCCCGCACACTCACCCCCTCGCGGAACACAGATACGCAAATCCTACCCCCCTACGAGCACCTTCAAAGGACTGAACCAACAAATCTTAAAGTTTACGAAGTCACCAAAAGCGCCTCGCTGTCGACGGAGACGTCGTGTACCACTTAATGCACATCGCGAAAAAAATTCTAGAATAAATCCGGGATAATATTCCGCACCAAAAGCCCCCAATCAATGGTCTTTGTCATTGCGTTGATAATTATGCTCGCACTATGAGTTAATGGTAGGAATAATTGACGTGTAATTTCCGTGCTCACATTGTTTATTTACATCTGAATCTAATTATACATACTCCCTCCATAGTTGAAAAGAAAGACGTTTAGGGCGGTGACATGGTCTCCAAAGCACAACTTTGACATCTCTTTTCTATAAAAATATTTATTAAAATATTATATGTGTATACGTTTATGAAAGTATTTTTCAAGACAAATCTATTAATATGATTTTCACATTTCTAAACTCAACTACTTAAAAGTTATTCATGATTTATATTCCCAATGTTTGACCTAAAACTTTTTTCAAAACATTTTTCTTTTTAACTATGGAGGGAGTACATTGTTTTGGCGGGTGTAATTAAATTGTGGATTTCACCGTACATTTTTATTCGATTTCATGTTTTGCCGTTTTCTTTGTTTTCATGGTTACTTATTTAGCTCTATATATTTTTTGTATATTTGCAATCCATAAATAATTATGTTCTCTATATTATGTCGATTTAAATTTCGATATGATTGGCCCTCGATTTTTGTGTATTTGCAATTTATAGAATGGCTTTGTTCTTTTGTTTATGTCATTTTGAAAATTTGATGTTTTTGGTTGATTCAAGGCCTTTTAAATTTGTGTATTTCTAATTCATATATCAATCTCTTTATATATTTATTCTTTGTCAATTCTTTGTTTTTTCTTCAAGCACGACAACTAGCTTAGGTTTTATGTAATCACTAGCATCGCGCCCGTGCGTTACTACGAGGAAAAAGTAAATTTTATATAAAAATACATGGATCGCATGGTAAGGTAACAATAATGTAAAATTAAACAATAATTAATATTAATGTAGCATTTAATCCAAACACGCAAGTTTTGTGAAATTAACAGAGTCAAACCATAATGATTGATTGCGTTGTTTTCTTTCCGCAAAGGAGTGGCATTCAGCGAGGGGATCGGGGTGGGGGTGGGGTGGGAAGGGAAGGGGGAGGATCTCGTGGATTAGTGGCATTATTTTGGAAGAAAATACAATGGTCGCACTGTTGGAAGGCTGGGGATCACGGAGGCACGGTGTCGTGGACGACAGAGCAACGACATAAAAATCTAGTCGCATGAAGATGCGGTCTTAATTTGATTCTTTATATTTGTGAGAGAGGAGAGATCACACACCTATGAGATTACACACCTATGCCACAACCGTACCATCTATGCATATGAGGGAAAACATTAGGAAGCTTAAAAACATAGAATTTGAATCATGAACAAATTGCATATAATATTGCTAAGAATAATTAAATAGATAAGTATATATTCCTACAGGCCTGGCAACCTAATGTTCTAGTTCGAACAAAATTATGTATAGCATCCCTTTATGCTTCTATGGATTGATCTTGTTTTTTTTTTCTTTTTGGAGCACCAAATAAATGTTTCTTTGCTCAAAAGATATATTAAATTAGAAAATTAGAACATATCACAGTAATGAATTTCGAACAAATTAGAAAATTACCTGCAACTTCTTAATTTGTTGTCCCTACGTGGCTTGATGAATTAATTATTTAAATTAACAATCAACTATGCGCTTCGGTGCATGTCTCCTGTATGGATTGGATTGGATGTTGAAAGAAAAATTACAAACATTTGTCTTTAGGCGGCATTTGTCTTTCCTATAAAATAGAGACACGCACGCTAAGAAGGAGAGTGTGATTGAAGGAGCGCGTCTATGATGTCGCAAAAAGGAAAGGTGAAGGAGAGGGATCGCAGGAGGCCGTTTGTTTCCTTTTTCTCGCTATGATATGGTTGATTTGTTTCCTTTTTTCGCATGGGGTAGCGGATGGGCAGAGTCAAGGCAAAAGTCGCACAAAAAAAGTGGTCTTCCTTTTTTTGTTTTTTATGTTGTAGTAGATGTAGTAGAAGTAGAAGTAGAAGTAGAAGTAGAGATGTAAGGTTTTTACATGTTGTGAAACTGCATGAGTTATTTAAAATTGATGGTCAAAAATAGAAATGTTTGGCTTAACGAATCTAATGCGATATATAAAAAATAATAGATGGGGTAATGATAGTCCATTTGTAGCATTTTTAAATCTATACAGGCCTCGTTCTCTGTAGTAAGACTATCCGCACTCCTCATACTTTAACTTCATACTCTAAAAAGAATATTCTATCCTAATCATCAAGATTCTCCGCTTTATTTACGATTTTCCCACTTTCGTTCATACTTTTACAACATACTCTATCCCAACCATTATAAATGGGGCCCACTTGTAATGTTATCTAAATATATCCATGTGAGATCTAATTTTGAAGTTTTTATCAATACGAATTCAATGGTGTAATCGGAATTTAATTTGGATTTTTCGTTTATGAGTTATAACATTTTTTCTCTCTTAAATGGTGGGACCCGCCACTGGCGCATGCCATTTCTCTCACTCCTGCCTGCCGCACACATGGTGCTTCCCTCCACTCCTCTGACAAAGTCTGTGGCGTACGCGTCCGTACCGCGCTCTATTTGACGAACCGAGTGCTCGTACTTTTTAGATAGAGATCGAGATGCAGTTACCGCTGCAGCTCGGTACTCCACCCGCGCCCTCTAGCACGTTGAAGGCGTACCGGCGCGGACAGCCTAACCTTCATGCAGATGCAGGATACGGCGGAATGCAGCCGCCCGAGCAGTACATGCCTATGGTAGGGGCGCGGCGGCGGTAACAGAGGCTACTTACTCGCATCACCACGCCCGCCTCTGCCGCCCGCGGATGATGAGCTCCGTCCCCGTTGCCCGACATTGGGAGCAGCAGCAGCAGCAGCAGCAGCAGGGCGGCGCCGGCGGCGCGACGAAAGTGGTACCGCGGAGCGCGGCAGCGGCCGTGGGGAAGTGGGTGGCAGAGATCAGGGGACCGACATAAGAAGCGGCGCTTATGGCTTGGCACCTTCGATACTGCCGAGGATGGTGCCAGGGCCTACGATGGCGCCGCTCTGAGGTTACATGGTAGCCGCGCCAAGCTCAACTTCCCTGAGACTGCCATGGTGCTCGCGTCCACATCACCGGCGGCCGCAGCGGCCCAGCAGCTGCCTCAAACTCTAGCCTCGTGCGAATTGACGCCGCCAGCAGCTGGGTCGGAGGCGCTTCCTATATATGACGGGGACCTCTACTCCGTGTTCGCCAGTTTCTTGCAGAACGGAGGTGGCATCGATCCAAGTGTTACACTGCCTCCACCTCTTCATGCTGCTGCTTCGGCGGCTACGGTTTACGGAGTCACACCAGAGGGCGAGACGCTAGGGGGCTACGGCTACCTCTCGTCGCTGAAGAGGCGCGTGGAGCTAAGCAACCGCTTGGCGATGTTGCCGAGCTTCTACGGCTCGTGCCCGCCTTGGCGATTGGACCAGTCAGGTTGACTGAGGTCAAGGCGAAAGGCTAATTCACAGTTATACACAACTCAATTGCTATATGACATAGCGCTAATGTAACATTAGCTTCAATTAACAACCACAGCTAGCTTGAGAAAGCGATTTAATGTTTTATGGTCTTAAAACATCAGCAAAGAAGAAAATCCAATAATACGGGACTCAAATTACGTGCTTCTCGTTTGTAGAGTGTGGCCTTTTTGCATTGCCTGTACATTGGCATACATGCAAATGTTAAGCTCTCTTATTGATAATACAATTCACTACACGAATCGCTAACGTCCCGTGGGCAAAACATTTCCCGTGAGCTGGATGAATGTGCTCACGAGAAAGGCCCTCTTTCCCGTGAGCAGGCAAGGAGGCTCACGGAAAGCCAACACACACGGGGAAGAGCCTTTCCCTTGAGGGCCAGCTCACGGAAAGCCTTTCCCGTGAGCAGGGTTTGCCGTGAGCAACGCGCGCCTCGGCAAGGACCACCCTTGCCGTGAGCAGGGGTTCTTGCTCACGGCAACCCCGCAACCCCTCGCGGCAAAGGTTGTACCTTTTTTTTTTATTTTTTTTTTTTGAGCTCCAAACTTTTTCTACACTTCCTACACATCATATGGCACTCCATGTTCAATTTTGATGAATTTTTAACTTTATTTGTTATATTTAGGTAATTATTCTCTTTTACGGCAATTTTTGAAATGAAGCTAAATTTGAACTACAACTGATTGAAAGTTTTGAAAAAAATTTAGTAAAAATTTATATTCCTCTTACTCAACACAAAGTAAGGTCTTGCATATAAAAAATAAAACCAAAACTCGAATGTCTTAGTATGAAAACATGAACGTTAAGCACTGCTTTCGAAGTGGTTTTAAAATTCTAGAAAATCAATCGATGTGCAAAAATTATGAAATTTGATAATATGTCATGATATCTTATGCTGAGTCTATGATAAAAAATTGGGAAGGTTTCGCACAAGTTGGCACACACGATGTTCACAAGCTCCAACATCTACGTAGAAAGTTTCATGGTTGTCGAGAATGATCCAATGTGATTTCATATGGATGTGGGGGTCAGGTTGTGCTTTGGCTATGAAACTTTTTCTATATGCAATAGACATCGAGATTGTGTGTCAATTTTTTGAGAATTTTTGGATTATAATAGTAATTATTATAATTTTATGTTGCAATTAAGTAAATACAAATAGAGATAAAACTACATGAAATAATGGTCAATTTTTTGCTAAAGCATCAATTATGTATGAGTGAGTGAATGTGACAAGGTATTTTTGAAGTATTCTCGATTAAAATTTGATAATATATGCTAGAAAAAAGAGAGATGCCCGGGAAGGAGGAATGGGGGAGGGGGAGAGGGAGGGGGTGGAGGGAGGAGGAGGAAGGAGGGAGAAGGCGGGGAGAGGAGGAGGAAGAAGAAGAAGAAGGGAGAAGGGAGGGGACCACCCCACCGCTGTCCCGTCCGAACCCGCCCTCGTCGCTTAGCGCGTCGGGACCCGTCTCTAGCGCCCCTCGGACGACCCTATTTGGCCTCGTCTTGACCTCGCGGGGTTGTCGGCCATCGAGTCATGTGAATGTCGATATATATATGTGGTTGTCGGCCATCGTCACGTATGTTTGTTTTGCTGGTTTTGGAAACGTTACCGTGTATGGGAGGTTCTGTCGAATTTTTCAATTGAGCCCGTGTGTTTCGTTTTTTGTAGAGAGGAGCCCGTCGGAGCCGAGCCGAAGTGCCTTAGCGAGCCAGAGTGCCTTGGCGGCCCTGATCGTCTTCCTCGCCTGTAGCCTGACTCCACCGCAACCCTAGGTATAACCCCTCTTTCTATATCAAGGTCGTAGCTAGACCGCACAACTTCAGTAGGGCGTCTCTGTTCGAAAGAGATACATTTGGAAGTATGCAGATCTCTCGCATACCTATAACGGTATATGTTTCGAGTTGTCCACGTTTTTGGAGAGCCCGAGGATGCGTAGATGTGGTTAGTTTCCATGTTCTACTCCTGTATGATTCAGAGTTTTGGCAGCATCTCCCTATTGTTCTTCGAATACACAATCTCCCTCTTAGGGAGGACGTGTATTTGGAGAATGGCGGGAGGTCTTTGCCGAAATTCTATCTCGGATAGGAGTAGAGCATGGAACCGACCTCATCTACGCATCCTCGGGTGGGATTAGGACCTATCTTCACCTATTAGATGGTAGGATCCTTGTGTAGATGCTGCTTGCATTCTTATATTCTCGCGTATATGATAGAGAATGGATGACCGTGCGTGGATATACGATGGTTGGAGGAGTTTTGGAGATTATTACAATGAATGGGTAACTTTAAATACTTTAGATACTTTATTCTAACCATCCTACTTTTTTTCGACACATGGAGCGGACACATGGCGTGCCACTAGTTTGGTTCGAGGCCTTTGCTTGCTCCCACATGGGCAAGGCGTCGGATCCCACGGCCGTCTACAACCCCGAGGCTCCGCCCAAGGCCTAGACCAACCCGACTGCCTACACCCGCCTCACTCAGTACACAGAAACGGCGAGGGAGGTCTTGGGGGAGGCCTTCAATCCTCGCGGCCACAACATTGATGGAAACATCGTCATGATGGCCGGAGGAGGAAGAAGCTGCAGGTGGTACTGGATGGGCGACAATGTCATCAACCCGGCCACCACTTCACGTCTCTCGACCTCCGATCAAAGAGCAAAAAGCTCGGGGGGTGCCCAGCCATACGCGAACGCCCAACCACTTACCCGGGCTACAATCTCCCGACTCAAGGTAATTTATTTATTTTTATTCAAGGTTGATTTATCTTTACATTATGTTTCTCTAGGATCTAACTTTGTGTTGATATAGGGAAGAGGCTGAGGCGAGGGAGCGAGCGAGGGATGAGACAGATAGACAGAACTTGGAAGCTCTCCTAGCGTACGTCACGCGTGTTGGAGGCAAGGTTGGTGAAGAGCCGCCGCCACAGATGTCCTTCGCTCCACCGCCGGTCTTCCCTCCACCACCCGTCTTCGGTCCACCGCCAATCTTCCCTCCACCAATTGGAAGCTCTCCTGTGAGTTTGTCTACCTTAACTCCAAATATGCATAAATGAATGTGAATGGAAATGATCTGGAGTTTCGAATGCACCATGAGATGTGCATATGGACATGTGTTTGTCGGCCATCGAGCCGTTGTTTTGTTGCAGGTTTTGGAAACCCCTCCGTGCAGGGGAGGTGCTGCGAAATTTCTAATAATTTATCTTGCTTTTTTTTCATGTTAATAGAATCTACCTTGAATTTTGTCTCACAAATGCAATATCTTTGCCTACGTGCAGGTTCAATCTCACGCCTCGAACCCATCTCCGAACCAAACTCCTGCGGACCCTTGGGAATAAGCTGCGGAGGGCTGGCTGGGTTGGCAGTGAAGTTGTGACGATTTAGGTGATGAACTTGTGTACTTGAACTTGTGGTTGCACTCATGGTTGACTGTACTATCACTAGACTAAAGGTTCTTTCGCCATCTAATACAAAGTTGAAGAAAGGAAGATTGACGAGTCACAAGCCTTCACCGCGAACGTGCAGCTGAAGCATCATCTATCAACCGCATGAGTGTTTAAGCTTGGCTCATTAATTTGGCCTGCAGGCCCCTTTTATATGCACACGAAGATGCTCTCCAACGCTGCCGAAGTCGACCACCACCCGCTCGTGGTGGTGACTCCTGACGGCTTTGCCGGCACTGAAGTGCAGTGGATCGGGCACAGCTATAGCCTCCCCACGTCGCCCACCAGATCCAGGGGTGGTTCAGTAGCTTCCAGCCGGAATCCATTGTGGACTTGTACTATCTGAGGCAGCTTCTCCAGGTGAGAGAATGTATCCGATGAGGCTCAGCTCATCGAGGGCGATGCAAAGTCAATTCCATCATATCGCAGAGCAGGAGTGACGACCTAGTACCTGCTAAAATCAGGAAGCCTGTGCTTGCTCAATAAATTGTACGATGTTGTCAATAATAGTAAAACCATCATGCCTGTGCTTGCTCAATAAATTTTATGATGTTGATTGTTGTCATTAATAATAAAACCAGCAAGCCTGTGTTTGCTAAACGAATTGTACGTAGTTGTCTTTTATAATCAACCATTCAGTCCACGTACTGTGCCGTACCAGCTCAATTTATATGTTTTCCTGTCAATGTATATAAATCTAACTCTATTATGCAGGTTATCTTCAGGGGAGCTTATTGGCTACGCTTCTGGGTCCAGCTGCAGCGTGCTGAGCAAACAAAGGACGCCCTCGTGTGTTTGAGCAAGCAATTAGAGACGGTTGCTTTAGAAATTTTAAATAGAGGGTGGAAACATCTTTTTCCGCTTGTTATAACTCTTTTGTCTATGTCTATGTTGGGAACATATCCTGTGTAACCAAGCCGTGTGTAACGTATGCAACCACCAATTAAGACCATAGGATCTAGATCCAACGTCTGGGGTTTTTTTCACTTAAACCCTCCCACCTGGATACACACGGGTTAGATTTAAACCCCACAGGTGGAAGGGTTTAAGTGAAAAACACCGCAGACGTTGGATTCAGATCTTGTGGCCTTAATTGATAGTTGCATACGTTGCACACGAAACATGGTTGCACATGATACGTTGCCGTGTATGTTAAAGACATTGCGGTTATTTTTATTCTTTAGAAACTTTGTAATAATTGGCTGTGTACATCCCTCGAATGTAGAGGCCGGATTTTATTATCCATTATCTAAAAATATATACTCCCTCCCTAATGGTCTTCATAAATTCGGTAGAGAGTGATTTCTAGCACAAGTCCAGAATGTCCTTATCCAATTTAATTAGTGCAACTCAGTTGTTATCTAACTTGTCTAATTGCACAGTCGCCATCAAATACAAAGAAGTTTGTCGATGAGATGTTTAATTAACTTGTACAGTTGGAAATTAGGTACTTATTCTTTATTGTTTCAGTTTAGTTGTATGACACAAAAACTATGCATGCTAGAGACGCATAAAGAGGAGACCACATCAAAGACAGGCTAAAGGATGTGTATTCTGAATAATAATTAGAAACGAGGATAAACCATACGTGTCTCTGATATTGGCATTTCAGATTCGGGTTAGAGGTCGCCAATTATCAGACACAGGCGTTTAGTAATGCCTGCCTGTGATAGTTGGGCATCATATCAAAAGTGGATGGGAACCAGATCGACCTGTCTATGATGTTCCACATCACAAAGAGTAGTAGGAACACAACCTTCTTTGATATATGATCCAGCTGTAGAGACAGCGGCCGTTTTTAACTGTCTCTGATGTTGAGTAGATTATACGCTGGCCTACTGAAACCACTGTATGTGGCGGGATGCATCAGTCACCATCTGATAGAATGACAGACACTTTAATGATCCCTTCCTGTTGTGGAGGATCGGGATGGCCTATGGCAGGGCAGATGGTGCGGCGAAGTGCTTGGGCAAGGGGAGCTAGTGACATTCATGAACACATTAGAATTTCTACTTTTGAACACTACTTTTGATTATATAATTTTGGCACATCAGACTTTTTGGTTTTGAAAATTTAGTAATCCTATAAAATTATATTTTTACTTTTTAGATGGTCACTCTGACTGAAAAGCCAGAGTGGAGGACAACCACATCACATTTGGAAATGGACCATCAACATAAACCATTGGTAGCCGCTTTGGACGCCGGGTGGTGTCACAAATTTAGGTTTACTCTTCAACTCCTGCCTTTGGTAGCTTTCCCACGCCTAACTTAACTTGAAAAAAAAAAAAAAAAAACATCCTACGCCAAAGAAAAAGGATAGATGGAGGGAGTATTTAAATAAATTTTAGATCCATAAATAGATGCCAGTGCAATAAAGGAGTAATCTCGTTATAATGCGATTTTTTTTATCGGTAGAACTTTGAACGACACAATCCAGAGTCACACACATGTGCGTGTCCGTAGAAACGCACGGAAGAGATTATCGAACGCGCAAGCGTATGTGTTCTCTACTTTTTCTTGACCAGTAAAAAGTGTGACACCAGAATTTGAAGCCTGTGGTGATGGGTATGGTTGTTCTTTTCCCCGTCCAATACTAGTTGAAGAAAGGAAGATAGACGAGTCACAAGCCTTCACCACGAACGTGCAGCTGAAGCATCATCTATCAACCCCATAAGAGTCATCATCATTCCCATAAGAGTTTAAGCTGGACTCATCAATTTGGCATGCAGGTCCCTTTTTATGTGCACATGAAGATAAGATGCTCTCCAATGCTGCCGAAGTCGGCTACCACCTGCTCGTGGTGTTGACGCCTAACGGCTTTGCCGGCGCTGAAGAAGTGCAGTGGATCGGGCACAGCTTGCCTCCCCACGTCGCGCACCTGATCCAGGGTGGTTCAGTAGCTTCCAGCCGGAATCCATTGTCGACTTACTATTTGAGGCAGCTTCTCCAGGTGAGAGAAAGTATCCGATGGTTACGGAGGCTCAGCTCATCGAGAGCGATGCAAAGTCAATTCCATCATATCGCAGAGCAGGAGTGACGACCTAGTACCTGCTAAAATCAGGAAGCCTGTGCTTGCTTAATAAATTGTACGATGTTGTCAATAATAGTAAAACCAGCATGCGTGTGCTTCACTACTACAGAATTGTCCATCTTTGCCGGGCTTCAACCCCCCTTCACCGCGAAAACTGAACCGCAGAACCATAGCGTAGTGATGTGGGGTTTGAAACACTACCGGGTCAAAACACCGGCGGTGATGCGAGGAGAGAGACTGCCGGTTTGATATCGAACCGCAGCGCGACCGTCACCGAACACTGTCGGGTGTTCCACGACCCGCAGCATTTTAGATCCAAGCAATGCAGGTTCGAAGTCAGCCGCGCGAGTTGATATTGGGAGCACCGCCGGGCTTTAACGAACCGACAAAAACCGTGGGGATAACACTATCGGGTTAGACTGAGCCGACGGTGTATCGAAGAGCTAACAATGGCGGCTTACTTTGAACCCCGCTGAACTTTACGTGAACACCGCCGGGCTGATCTCAACCCGACAAATAAGTATTAGAGTGGAGACTATCGGTTGGTTAATGCAGCCGGCAGTGATGTTTCGCTGCCTATGACGGTTAGTAATTCAAACCGATAGTGTTTGGTATAGTTACACTACCGGTTTGTTGCTCATTCACCGTCGGGCCCGTGCCACCCGCCGTTTTTGTTTTAAATTTTTGAATTTATTCGTGGAATTCAGCTCTTTTTAAATCCGAAAAATCATCATACATTAATATCGTCAAAACATTACAGGATTTAATGGTTACATACAACAAAATCCACCTAATGTTCTAGAAACTAAGCCTACATGAACTTCTAAAATAAAAAGACCAATGACCATAGAGTCATAGACATAAATAAAAGCATGACATCTTTCCAAAACCAATTAAGCAGCAATTCTCACAATCTTCATAAGTATGTGGGGTGGCTTCTCTTCAATCTCCGTGGGCCGGCTAGTTTGCACCATTGTAGGCGACGGCGGCTTCACCTTCGGTGTTGTATTTTTCAGTAACAATTAGCGTAGCCTTGGACTTGAGCATAGCAATCTTCCGTGTTAGATAGATCCCCGGCACGCGACCAACAAACACTACGCACCACGCGATGCTTGCCTATACATGTCACCAAAATAGGATGATATTGCAATGTTATTCATAAAAGTTGTACAAGAAGCATGCACAATATCCAAACCGGATTTGAACAACACTAACTCATGAATTTCAATCACAATTCGAGCACAAAGTTACAAAGTGACCGAGACGGGCATTTCAACGAACACCTCAAGGGCAGGGACCGACGACTCACCAAGCTTGCGGCGCCGCCTCGGCGCTCCTATCTTGTCTTGGAGGATTTGAGGAGGACAAGGTCGCTGGACGGTATGGGGTCAGGCGGTGAAGAGGAAGACGGCGTGAGGTCGACTGACAGAGAGTTGTGGCGGCGGTCCTCCCGTCGGGCGTGGAGGAAGACCAAGCGGGCTACGCGAGGCTAGGACAAAGAAATAATTAGTTCTTATTCTCATAGGTAAAAACTCGTACACCTAAAGGGATAATTAGTTCTCACCGTGGAAGGGGGGCCGGGGCGAGGGATGCCGCCGCGGCGTTGGGGACGCCGGAGTGGAGGAGTGCGGCGTGGGAGAATGCCGTCAAGCCTCGATTCCGTTGGAGCGAACGACCGGGATGCGGAACGGACGGCCCGCCGGGCGTAGGGGGGACGGTAAACGGCGACGCGTTAGAGTTGGTGGTGCGCTCCGTCGGCGAATCCGTGCTCTTTCGGCGGGTGGGGAACGAGAATGGCGCGGTGTTCAAATGGCTTGCCAAAATTTCGCTCCAAGCCACTCACCTATATATATAGGCAAATTTGGTTTGGGCACGGTGGGGGAACGAAATGGCGGGAGGTTCAGATAGATTTGGAAAATTTCACCCCAATCCTATTCGGCCGTCGGTAATTACACGCAACCGGCGTGAATTAGAAATCTTGCCACTTCATGGATGATCATGTACCTTTGTGAAGGATGTAATCCTCCATGGTGGAAATGGCTTGAATTTTTTTCCCAATCATATACACCCAAAATATGACCCCACACAAGTTCTTAGGTTTTTTTCGATAAATATTTTAATTACTATGATTTTCTTCTAGCTAACCGGCGACAAGAAGGCTAATTAAACCATGGAAACACAAGAATTTGTCTTGGACCTCCACGGTGATTTGCCTCCTAGGGCACATGAGACCCCGTGAAAAAGTCTAGCAACATTCCGGCTCTTTTTCGTAAGGCACGCTCAGTTCAAACTATAATTACAAGGTGGCGTCATTTGTTGGCATTTGTTAAGTGCTAAAAAGAATATGAAGGATTCTCGCAAGTTTACGTAACACCTACCATTGTAGCTTTTCCCTAGGATGAGTATTCTAGAGTATCGTATCCACAGGGGAAGCTTTGGCTAAAGAATTCTAATAAGTCACAATCATGTATCCACTAACTTAGCAAACCACTAGACTATAGTGAGGAGGTAAGTGTTAAAGGATAACTAAATATCAAAGCATAAAATAAAAACCTACCTAAGATGACAAAGAATATCTAAACTAAACAAGAAGTCAAAGAGAGATTAAGGTTCCCGGGTACTTCTCTATTACTTAGGTTCTATGATAGCAATCATACCATAACACTTCCGGGACATCAGAGCACTAACCACGTAAAGGGATGAGAAGGGGGCTAGGAAGGTCCGACAAGGTCCTACAAACACCAACCCGAACGTGGTGGAATACGCCGCCATCGTGGCTGCCACCACACAGGGGCTACCACAAACTATCCGTGGGGTTGGGTGCAATCTCGGGGTAACCTATAGCCTAGACACCAAGTCTATACTATAAATTACTACTCTAGCTACCATGAATAACTAGAGTCCTCAATACGAGCCGGAGATCCCATGCAATAGCATAATAACTATACTTAACCATATATGTAAAACATGGAAGTAAATAGAGAAGATAAATATGTGAATCATAAGTCTTGTAGAGAAGATACAAAGACATACCATACTCAAGACATCTCGAACAAGAGCATAGCTCCACTCTCCTTACTCTTGATTAGATCTAAGTTAGATCTAATCTAGTTCTAATTACATGTCTAATCTACTTCTAATTACATGGCTAATCTTCTTCTAATCTTCTTCTAATTCACTAATCCCGGAGAGAGGTTATCCTTACATTGGGACACCTCTACAACCGAAAGATAATGAATAGAATGAGATAGAATGAATTAGGGTTTAGCCCCGGGGTCGGGGTCTTCTTTATATAGGCCTTGGCGATGAACGTGAACCCTTGGATCAAACCGACCTTTGGCACCTGTAGATACAACCTCAAAGTCGGTTTGAAACCGACCTAGGAAGACGAGACCCATGTGGGACCCACCGTGGCCGGCCTAATCCTCATTGGCGGCCGCCGTGCCATGGTAGGCCCATCTTTGTCAAGTCCTTCCTGGTGTCTTCCGGTGTCTTCCGAATGTTTTAGTCCACAATCGGGTTGAGTTACTTCACGGTTAAGTCTTGTCATCGTATGTGGGATATATTCGAACTTTCTCCATTCTTCTCTGCATTTATCTGTTAAGTCCCTGAAAAGATATAAATCACCAAAGCTCGTGGAATTATGTTAGTTAGACCCCTAGTCTATGTTGATATTCATTTTATGCCCTTATTCCATATTTAGTTGACTATTAATATTATGCTATAACAGGTGTCAACAAGTTCCCCCAAGCTTACCCTTTGCTAGACCCTAGCAAAGCCAAACTTAGCAATGGATCGGGAGTTGCTACAACGCTTTCACACCTCAAAAGTACACATGCTTTCAAACAAAATTTCTCTCCAGATAGGAATACTTTTTCAAAACATCAACTTACTCATATTACCTCTTACCTTTTGGGTCTTATATCTTTTTCTTCAATCTTGGGTAATTGAAAGATAGAACAGTCAAGTCGAGCACTATATCTCAAACTCTTTTGATCAACTGTCCTTCTGGAGTTTTTGCTGATTTTCTAAATAAAACTCAAAGTTCCTCAGTATGACTCTGTCTAATCTCTCATTTGTGGTATTTGTGGATCCTCTCTAAGACAATAAGATAGTGTTGCCTTTCTCTCAGAATATGTAGTATTTTTGGCTAAGGCATTAGCACACTATGCCTTCTTCTCTCTCACCCTATATCTAAAGCTTATATGTGGAGTTCATAGGTGGGAGAAGATTAAATCTACTTACTAAGCATATATTGTAAATTCAAGCAATGGATCCAAAGTTACAAGTCACACTGATCAAGTGGTGCATGTGTATGGTGGATAGGATATATATGGTAGAGAATGTAATAAAGCAAGTAGTGAAGTGAATAGAATAGATGATGGGAAATCTTACTTTTGCTCCTTGAGGAATCTTCTCTCTTTTAAATTTGGAAACTTTGCAGAGAACCTGGGTTGTATCTTTTTCTTTTCTTTATTTTTTTTTTTTTTAGAGAGGTGGGGCTCACCCTAGACTTTTGTCTTTTATTTCCTCACTTTAAAGATGTGGGTTCTACTCACCCTCGGACACTTGTCCATTTTTTCATCTTTATTATTATTTTTCTTTTTTCTTAGGGAGGTAGGCTCTACTCGCCCGTAGGACTTTTGTCTATTTTTCATCTCCCTTTCTTTCTCTTTTTTGTTTTAATCTACAACCCGGATCTCTTTTGTAATAACTTTTTGAGAGATAAATAAATACAATGGAGCTTTTTGTAAGATGTTGGCTAGCAATGTGTGAGTGGATGGGTATAGGGAATATTTTTGGTTGTTCTCTCCCATAATAGGAGTAGAACATTTTTGGTGGATATTTGGTGGATGCTTTGTGGATGCGTACTTCCAGGGTAGAAGTAGCATAAATGCAAGTGGTGTAGAGTAGAGTAGAGTAGAATAGAGTGTGGTGGGTGGGTGTGCATGATCAACATGACAAGTTTCTAAGGGTCGACAAAGATTGAACAAACTCAATGCAAAGCAAGCAGCCTATATATATGTCAAAAGGTTTTCCTAATCTAGGGAGCATGTATATATGGCTTGTGGTAGGAGGTTCAACACTCTTGTCACACAGGAACTTATCATGTGCACTTTAATTTTCAAAAGATAAATCTCCGTAAATCTAGTATCACTAGGAGTAAGATAAATAGCAACTTAGACTCTCATATATCATATCCGTCAATCACCTAGACTTTAGAGCAAGCATTTGCTACCCACAAAGTTTCGTGTTGAGCAAATCTCAAGTTAAAGCAGTTGCATTTAAAAGCTCGAGAGAAATTAAGCTTGAAAGGTAGGTACTTGAATGGAATTACGACGAGCAACTATTCATCATCTCCAAGGCTAGAGACTATCTTGAGTTTATTTTATTATCACACTCTAATAAAGACTCTTTAATAAAGACTAGATAGACTCTTTTATTTGGTTTCCTTAATTATGTATCTTTTTAAATCTTTCTAATAAAACAAACATATCTAGCTAAAAGTAAATAAGATAAAGAGATACTTATCGGATACATGGGGTTGCCCTCCCCAAGCTAGATGTTGACATAGTCTTTGATGTTCCCGATGGTTGGAAGTAGAGGTAGATAGTGATGGTGGTGATTGATCTTCTTTAACGCTAGACACCATGTGTGTCATATCTCTCTTTCTTGGGATCCTCTTGAACTCAAATAGACAACAAAGCTAGTGGAACTTGATTAAGTGTTAGGGGTTAGCCACGTTGCTTCTTGTTGCCAATGATTAGGATTATTCCTTTTAAGACAGTAGTTCAGCAACATAAATATTTTTGGATTTTCTATGCAAAATAAAGAATGATGATGCATGCATATTTATTTTATTTTTATGCCACCACAATAAATATCCTTGTGGGTTGTTACACGCCACAAAATTACTCACATGGGGCTTAGAGTTTTTCATGTCTATGCAACAAACAAATATTTATTTTCTTTTCTAATACAAGGCTAGCGCTATAATATAAATATGCTAAAGGAAAACAATTATGCAATGCAAGAAGATAAATATGGATAACTACCGATCTTACATTTTCGGCGAGGGTTCAGTGTTTTAAGTCCTCCGAACGAGACTTCCTACCTTGTTATTTCCTTGAGTGTATTATCCGATCTTGGCGGCCGTGTTCCTTGAGATGGTGAAGGACGACGTCACCCATGTTCTTTGCCTTATGAGTTGGGAGTGAAACATTGATGTAGGCAGCGTCTTGTTTAGTGTGCATGCTTGTAAGACATTCACTTGTTGAATTTTGAAAAGACTCGATAGGCTTCTCCACCTTTGTGCTCAAAGTGTGTCCCGCTTGCAAAGTCAAGATAGAGATCAAGTGCATGGGCTGTTGTTGGTGGGAAAACACCAATGTAACCAAAACTTCATTCATTCTTCTCTAACCATTCATTCTTCTCCACCTTAATTGTTGAAGCATGCCATGCTGAAGTAACACCTCGTGATGGTCCTTCTCTTCGCTTGAAGCTTTCCTTATTTGGCCTCTTTGTGTATCTTGTTCTTCACTTGTCTCCTTTATTGCATCGTCCTTTCTTTCTTGTCTTTAAATTGTGCTTAAACCTTTTTGCTCCTCTCATGATTTTATTCCTCGTAATATTAGTTGACAACGGATACCCGAAGGAATACAAGTAATTGTAAACAAGGGTAGAACTGTCATGAAGCTCAAGGTTGCTTTTATGCCAGAAGAAGTTTTGATTGGATATTTTATATGCTCACCATTACTTTCTCTCTAGTTGGAAATTTTATGATATCTCAAGTTTGATTTTTATGCATGACATCTATTAACCATTCAAACTTAGAGAGACAAAGTAATAGTGAATAGAGGGATTGCAAACCAAAGATGTCGAGTGATGGAAGCTTGAGAGGAGGAAAAGTAATGTCGGATGATCCTTAGAGGAGTCGACCTTCCTCCCCCATGCTTGAGCCTTCCTGTCACTCGACACTTTAAGTGTGAATCTTTGGACCGACCCTAATCGTGTGTTGCAATCACCATGTCCTTAGACGTTGTTCATCCTTTGTTTCGCAAGATTAGTGACAAAGAATACCCGAAGGGAACTTGTCCTAGGAACATGTTACTATGAGCCATCATGTGCTCAGAGATATATTTATTTTTCTTTTCTTTTAGAACATAAGACAAAAGTTGTATATAAATATGTGAGTTATATTCACTTACCTGTCTTTGATGTTCTTATGGCCTGTAGCTTTGTCCATCCACTTCTTTAGAGTGATTACTTTTCGTGATCGTATTGTATGGAATTCTTCTTCATCGAATGGACATAGCATAGACTTTTCTTGTAAAATGTTAGTGGACACATACCCGAGGGAATATACGACATGGTTGAAGCAGGGGTTGTTGTCCAAGGTTCATATCATCCACTTTATGCTAATGAAAAGGTGGTTCTTTGTTTACTCTTAGCACAGATTTTATTTATCAAGTCTTATAACTCATTTTGTTTGTGGCTGCACTCTAGCATGTGGGTCAAGGCAAAGGTAACTTGTAGCAAAAGAGAATGCTTAATGATTTGATACTTACAATTCTTCCATCAATGATGAGCCGTGTCTTTTGCACAAGGTTGGAGTTCATCGATACCTTGCTTCATCTCTCGATCCGAGTTCATCTCTTAACTTACCCAAATTGGATTTGATAGTTCTCTCGCATGGGTTAGTCAATACAATAACCAATGTATACGCTAGCAATTCTTAGTTCAATAACCAAACTAGACTCCATGTCTAATTTAATTAAGGAAGACTATTTAACCTAAGCACCACGCTTAATTTAAAAGCCTTTGAAAGTACCCATGGAGCCAAACCAAAACATGCTTTAGTAAACGAAGGTAGCATGAAAAACACTAAAGAGATTTACTCCAACTAGAGATGAAAGAGCATGATCATGGTGAGATTTTTTTTTTTTTTTAGATGCAAACATGGATGGAGTCAATGAACTAAACATGCAATGGATCTACTATGAGAAAACATAAACTAAGTGGAGTGAATGCATGAATTGATAAAGTAAACATGTAATGCAATGCAGGAAATTAAATGGTAACTACTCAATCAATTTATAGTCCATGAGCAAGACTTTCTCACCTTTATTGATCATACTTACCGCGATGTGTGCAGCTTTCTATGTACGTCACATGAGATGTGTACATTGAATTCTTATGACGGCGACTTCTTCTTTAATCTATACATGGTTAGAATAATATATTTTTAAATACATACCTTTGAGATAGCAGGGTTCCAACGGTGATGAATCTTGAATGATCGAGGGCACCCTAGGTTCTTCAATCTTACTTCTTTCCTTATCTTGTGGAATCTTGTCGGAAGGTCGCGAACGACATCTTTTGTCCTGTCTATTCCACAACTCAATGTAACAAGGGTAATCCTACTAAAGCTAGTGATATACTAAATTAGCGTACATCATGATCATTATTAGAATCTTTAGGCCAATTGCTTCCCCTAAGAACGGCGCCAAAAAAGCTTGTTGGCATTTGTTATGTGCTAAAAGAATATGAAGGATTCTCGCAAGCGCTAATACGTAACACCTACCATTGTAGCTTTTCCCTAGGATGAGTATTCTAGAGTATCGTATCCACGTGGGAAGCTTTGGCTAAAGAATTCTAATAAGTCACAATCATGTATCCACTAACTTAGCAAACCACTAGACTATAGTGAGGAGGTAAGTGTTAAAGGATAAGTAAATATCAAAGCATAAAATAAAAACCTACCTAAGATGACAAAGAATATCTAAACTAAGCAAGAGGTCAAAGAGAGAGATTAAGGTTCCTGGGTACTTCTCTATTACTTAGGTTCTATGATAGCAATCATACCATAACACTTCGGGACATCAGAGCACTAACCACAGAAAGGGATGAGAAGGGGGCGAGGAAGGTCTGACAAGGTCCTACAAACACCAACCCGAACGTGGTGGAATACGCCGGCCATCGTGGCTGTCACCACCACCGGGGCTACCACAAACTATCCGTGGGGTTGTCGATGTTTTACGACCGAGAGCCCGCGGGGTGAACCGGCGGTTGTTCGGGCCTCGACGAACCCGGAGCCCGCGGTTTGTTGCGCAATTGACATGGAGAGCGGGGTTTTTATATTGGTTTGGGCCCTCGATCAAGGATCGAGTAAAAGACCTTTACGCCCGGCCGGCGTGAGCCTGTTTTTGATTGATGGGGTTAGCCGAGAATCGGCCGTGAAGCTTACAAAGACTTGGTCGTAGCAAGCTTGTGTTCGTCAGATGGTCGTGCTCTCCTTTACGAGGTGTTCCTTGGCCGCCTTTTATAGTCCAAGGAGCCAAGGAACTCGCTACGATCCTAGTCGGATACAGAGAGGGTTGTCCGTAGAGGAACCGAACACCCGAACTCTAAACAAGGTAACCTGACTAGTGTTCTATCCTAGTTACAAATGTAAGTCACCGTAGCTATGCTTCCATTGCCTTCTAGGAGTTGTTTGTGGTCGCAGGCTAGGATAGAACCCTCGCGAACAACTCAAGAGAGTTCTTTGGTTATCCTCAGATCCACAAGCCCCCGAGCATCTCAAGGTCGAGTCGTGAGGGCTGTTTTGCTCTTTTCGGCGAGGCCTTGATATGGTCTTCAAGATCATCTTACGGAGTGCAATTTTGAAAAAGTGCACCCGTAGGGGTGTAGCCCCGAGCTTCTTGCTTTTGGCACAAAGAGCTGGAAGGTCTTTTGAGTTCTTCTCCTCCGTCTTCGAGTTCTTCGCCGTCGGTCTGAGCTCTTCTTTCTCGGGAAGGAGAGCCCCCTTTCTCGCTAGCCCCCGAGCATCTCGGGTTTGAATCATGAGAGCTATCTCGCTTTCTCGGTGCGGTCTTGATGCCGTCCTTGTAGTCTTCATATGGTGTGCACTTTGCTAAAAAAAGT
Source organism: Hyparrhenia diplandra (assembly GCA_015847255.1). Classification (NCBI taxonomy): domain Eukaryota; kingdom Viridiplantae; phylum Streptophyta; class Magnoliopsida; order Poales; family Poaceae; genus Hyparrhenia; species Hyparrhenia diplandra. The sequence continues at coordinate 49,079 of JADLZK010002327.1, forward strand.
GCACCCGTAGGGTGTAGCCCCCGAGCTTCTTGCTTTTTGGCACAAAGAGGTGGAAGGTCTTTGAGTTCTTCTCCTCCGTCTTCGAGTTCTTCTCGTCGTCGGAGCTCTTTTGAAAAAATCTTGGCCCGGGTATCCTGTAGCCCCAGAGCATCTAAGAGTTCTTTTTCGTAGATAGAGCTCTTAGAGGTTCTTCATTTCTTCCGGGACTTGACCGTTTCTCTTTTTCCATGTAGTCACGGAGTCACAAAGGCGCTTTTATCGTGCTCCGTTTTGAAGAAACGCTGCATGGGCGCCATTGCCATAAATTCCCTTCTGCGTGATTTGAGGTGACCGCTCCTTTTTGGTGGTTGCCTCGTCTTCTGTGGACTTGGTCTATAGGCGCGCTGGTTCCGCCTATAAATATGGCCCATTTTGCTTCGGTGAGGATCCGAGTGTCTTTCTTCTTCTCTCGCTTCTTCTTCCTCTAGACAGCTTTTCCCTTCTCGTAGAAAAAAGCTTCGTTTCGAGCTTTGGATCCATGGCGGTGCCTTTGAGTGAGTTGGATCAGCCCCGGGCATCTTCTTTCGCCTTCCCGGGGTTCTTACGTGAGTGAGGGATGTCTTGTGATCGGGAATAGCGGCGGGCTATTCCTCGCAGTTAGCCCACACAGGGAAAGTTTGAGGGGTGAGTGCGGGATGTCTTGTGACCTAAGATGATCTCCTCTCCTCCTTCGTTTTTTCTTGGTGTGGGTCAGGTAGGGTTCTTTCCAGTTGCCCTTCTGGTCCTCTTTGGTCTACTTCCTCGCCACTTGGGTAGACATATGCCGGCTTCCCAACCGGTATTGGTCGCAGCTCGTCTTCGGGGAAGGTTGTGCCTTTTGAGGAATTGCTGAAGATGGTGCTCTTTGGAGGCGCTTCCTTCTACTCTTTGTGGAGTTGAGCGCTTCCTTCGGGTTCTTTTCGTCCCCGCCGCGACATGGTGAACACCGGAGCCTTCTCGCAGAGGGTTCTTTTTCTTCGCCGTGTCGCTTATCTTGATCCCGGGTCCATTCGCTGCCGTCGTCGGGGTTCTTCAAGCTCCAGGTGTTTATGGTCTTGGGCGCAAGGGTCTTGACTTCGAAGTGGTCCTGAGTTGTTGAGACTCAGGCTCTTGGAGTTCAGATACAGGTCCGGGCGCTCCGTCTTCTTCGCCGTTGGATGTTTGTTTCTCCTGCCTGCGATGTTGTTCTCTTTAGGATTATAGGTCCCCAGGTCTTCTTTGTATCTTGTACGCGGGAGTTCTTGTTGAGCTCCCCGTGCATCTGAGTCTTCTTTGTATCTTGTAGGGAGTTGTTTCCCATATAACTTATAATCTTCATGATGTTGAATAAAGATATCTGTCCCTTTATCCATTTTGTACTTGTACTTTTGTATGACTCGATCTGTCTTCGTGCAGACTTGTTGTAGTTTTGTCTTCTGCTTGTTTTTTGCTGTGGTCTTCTGGGTTCTTCTTCTTCGGATGACTTGATGTGATTGCGCCTTTAGAGTTCTTCCTTAGGCTTCCGGCTCTTATGCCCTTCATGTAGGAGTCAGCCATCGTTGTGACACCAGTGTTGTTTCGGCTGATGGTCCAGCTTGCCTTTCTATAGACTTTGGCTGTTCATAGTGTTGAAGTCTGCTTCGAGTTGTTAGGGCTGTTCTCCTGACTGGTCAGCTTGTCTTCTTGTAGATCTGCTGAGGGTAGCGTAGGATCTTGTCCTTGTGCGTCTTTGGGTTGTTCCTCCCTTGACGCGTCGGCTAGCCGATTCGTAGGGCTTGCCGTAGTAGGTTGGAGTCTTGCTTCATTACTTGCAGTTCTTTCTTCCGAAGGGATCGCCTTGCCTATTTCTATAGACTTGGTGGAAATAGTCAGAGAGTCTTGCTCCTGGTTTGTCAAGGTTGATTTCCTCCGATAGATGACTGTCTTCTTCCCGAGACTTGTCATGATGAGTGGAGTCTTGCCCTTGAATTCCGAGTTCTTCTTTCCGGGAGTATCGGCTCGTCTTCTCTCAGAGATTAGCCGATAACAGCTTGTAGAGGCTTGCCCCCGGTCTTCGTGGTTGTTCTTCCTCAAGATTCACCGTCCTTTCGTAGGCTTGCCGAAAGTGACAGAGTCTTGCTCTTGGTCTTCAGGGTTGTTCTTCCTCAAGATTCGCCTTGTCTTTTTCAGTAGACTTGCGGATGGTGGTTGTAGAGTCTTGCTCCCGGTCTTTAGGGTTGTTTTTCCTAAAGATTCAAATTTTTGTCCTTTCAGTAGGCTCGTCGAAGGTGATAGAGTCTTACTCTTGGTCTTCGTGGTTGTTCTTTCAAGATTCATTTCGTTTTTTCTCGTAGACTTGCCGATGGTGGTTGGGGCGTCCCCCCGTTTTGCAGGGGTTGTTTTCCTCCGGCATGTGACTTGTGTCTTCTTCCTCGAGACTTGTCACGATTGTTCTGGAGGGTTACCTGTGCCGTTAGGTTTCTCCTTTTTAGGCCCTCTAGCGCTTGTCCTTTTCCGGACATGCTAGTGTATTTTGGTGGAGTCGTGCTCTCGAAAGAGTTGTTCTAACTCGGGGTTGCCTCTTCGGGCTAGGGCTCTCCCATGCAGTCCGGTGGACTATCGCATGACGCCCCTTGAAGGGTTCTCGGTCAGGGCCCATTTAAGTGCATCGCGTGGATCGAAGGTCAAGATGGTTGGGTTCCTATTTCATAACACTACAATCCACCTTGCCCCGGTTTGGGCTGCTCTCGCTTCTCGAGAGACTTGTGTGAGACGATGGGTTTCTATTTCACAACACTACACCGTTTCACGCCCGATTCGAAAGGCCGCCCGCCGTCATTGGACATAGTGGCGCTTTTCGACCCTTGATGGCCTCTACGACTTAGACGGGCCGATCCCTAACGCCCTCTTTTTCAAGAGTCGGTTCACGATCTTCCGCTAGGATTTAAGGTGTGGACGCTATTCCGCAGCTAGGACTTCGCGTGGTTCCACCCTTGGAATTTGACCTCCGTTCGTGGTCGGGTTTGCCTTCTTTTGGTCGACTTCTTCTTGTGAAGTGCCAATTCGGGCTGTTTTGTTCTTCTCCCCGTAGGAGGCATGCGGTTTCACCGTGGGCGCTTTGTTTCTCGTTGAGGTGCCCGGTGGTCGCGTATTTCGTGACCTCTTTGGATGGTCCGAGTTCTTCTTAGGCTTGATCTTCTTCTTCTTGAAGTGTCGAGAGTTGTTATCGCTCGCTTCTCTTTTCGTTGCCTTGAGATCCTCGATTATGGATAGAACCTTCGAGCTGGTTTATGTGCCAAGAATTTCGATTTCTTCTCCTTGCATTGTCATCGCCTTGTAGGTCCCCGGTCCTAGTACTCCTTTGACGATATATGGTCCTTCCCATGGGCCGAAAGCTTTGTGCTTTCCTTCCGTATTTTGACTTCTCTTGAGTACTTGGTCTCCCGGGTTGAGTACTTGGATGTGTGCTCTTGTCGTAGTGCCTTGCGGATACCTTTGCGCTCGTAGGATGGCGTTTGTTCGACTTCTTCCGCACGATTTCTAGTCTTCTTTGTCGTTCTCCTTCTCCTTCTTCAAATTGCTCGATCCTTGAGAGCTCCATATGAGATCTATCTGGTAGAACCTTCCTCGATCCATAGGTCGTAGGAAGAAGGGTGAGTAGCCCTGTTGCTCGGGCCGATTTGAGTTCTTAGGCCCCGCACAACTTTTTGGGAGTTCTTCAATCCACTTGGCTCCGTAGTCCTTGAGTTCTTCATATAGTCTTGGCTTCAGTTCGGCAAGGATGAGTCCATTGGCTCTTTCGACTTGCTCGTTAGCCTGAGGGTGTGCTACGGAGGCATAGTCTATCTGTATGCCACAATCTTGTGCCCAGCCTTCGACTTCGCCGCCAAACGGTGATCCGAGGTCGATGATGATCCCTTTTGGGCATTCCAAATCGGCATGATCTCCTCGGATGAACTCGACCGCTTTGGTAGAGCGAAGGTGACCAATGGCTTGTATTCTATCCATTTGGTGAATTTGTCGATGGCGACGTAGATGTACTCATATCCTCCCTTTGCTCTCTTGAGTGGTCTGACTTGATCCAGTCCCCAGCATGAAAAAGGCCATGATGGTGGTATGCGATCGTTGTGTGTGCCGGCACATGCGCTTGTCTTGTGAACATCTCGTCATCCTTTGCATTTTCTCGACGAAGTTCTTCAAGTCTTTGAGGGCTGTTGGCCGCGAGTATCCTGCTCAATGCTTTTCCCACGAGGGTTCTTGACGCTGCATGGTTTCCACAAAGATCCGCAGTGGATTTCTTGTAGGATGTCCTTTCCTTCTTCAGAGCTTATGCATTTGAGTAGTACTCCTGATGATGCTGCTCTCTTGTAAAGCTTGTCTTTGATGAGCACGTAGTTCTTGCTTCTTCTCAAGATCTTGGTTGCTTCCGCTTTGTCTTCGGGTAGTGTCTTGTTCTTGATGAAGTTTATGATGTCTTCGATCCGTGGAGTTGTTCTTCGACTGGAGAGATTATCATTACTCCATTTAGAGCTGATTGCTCCATGTAGTTTTCTTCCTGGTTCTCCTTGATGGATGGTTTCAAGAGTTCTTCGACGAATACTCCCGGTGGGACTTGGGCTCCGTCGATCCGAGTTTGGCTAGCACGCCCGCCGCCACGTTCGTGTCTCCGAGCACATGTAGGATTTCTAGGCCTTGAAGTTCTTTTTCCGCCTCATGCACTTCTACGCAATAGAGGCCCATGTTGTCCTTTGTGTAGTCCCAGTCCTTGTTGACTTGATTGATGACAACTGCAGGAGTCGCCGTATACTTGTAGTCTCTTGATCCCCGAGGTTCTTTGCTATCTTGAGGCCATGGATGAGTGCTTCATACTACGCCTTGTTGTTTGTAGCTTGCCGCATGATTTGCAAAGACATACTTGAGTTGTCTTCCTTCGGAGATATGAATAAAATCCCGGCTCTGCTCCCCTAGCTTCAACGATCCATCAAGTACATGTTCCAATGTTTCTTGATGTCGCCGGATATGGGTTGTTGGAGCTCACGTCCATTCCGCTATGAAATCCGGTAGCGCCCGGGATTTGATTGCTCTTCTTGGGGTGAACTCTAGATTCATTGCTCCGAGTTCTCACGCCCATTTTGATATGCGGCTGTTGAATCTCTGTTCCTCGGGATGTCGCCTAGTGGTGAGTCGATTACTACCAACGTTATCTTGTGATTTGTCGAAGTAGTGTCATAGCTTCCTTGATGTGATCAAGATGGTGTAGAGTAGTTTTTGTACGTGAGGGTATCGAGCCTTGGACTCGGATAGAACTTCGCTCACGTAGTAAATCGGCCTCTCGGACCTTGTTGGGTTGTTTCGGGCTCTTCTCTTTCCACGATGATTGCCGAGCCGACCACCGTATTTGTTGCCGCTATGTATAGCAAGAGTTCTTCTTGATCCTTTGGAGGTGTTAGGGACCGGAGCTGTTGTAAGGTATTGCTTGAGTTCTTCAAACGCCTTGTTCGCTTCCTCTCGCCCACTTGAATTCTCCTTTTGTCTTGATGAGTTTGAAGATGGGTAGCCCTTTCTCTCCAAGTTTGGATATAAATCTGTTGAGTGCCGCCATGCACCCCGTAAGCTTTTGGACGCCCTTGATGCTTCGGGGTTGTGTCATCTCGTTGATTGCCTTGATCCGCTTGGTACGGGGCTTCAATGCCTCCTGTTGCTGACCAAGAAACCCGGTGGAGCTGTCCCGAAGGTACTCCAAAGACGCATTTTCGTTGGATTGAGCTTCCATTTCCACTTATTGAGGTTCTTGAAAGTCTCTTCTAGATCTTGAATCGAGTTTTTGGTTCTCCGGTCTTCACCACCACGTCGTTCACGTATGCTTCGGCATTTTTGCCAATCGCACCCCCAAACAAGTCGTAGACGCTCTTTGATACGTTGTTCTGGCGTTCTTCAGCCCCGAAGGACATTGTTTTGTAGCAAAGAGGGCACCGAAGGGAGTGATGAAAGAGGTCTTGCTCGATCTTCTTTCTTGATCGCGATCGATGATATCCCGAGTAGCAATCCAAGAACGATAGTAGAGCCGATCCCGCCGTTGAGTCCACTATTTGGTCAATCCTTGGTAGCCTGAAGGGGTCCTTTGGGCAATGCTTGTTCAGTGCGTGTAGTCCACACACATTCGCGCCGATCGGAGGTGTTCTTTCTCCGAACGTAACCGGGTTGGCTAGCCGGTCGGGATGTAGGATTTCTCCGATGAATCCCGGCCGCGAGTAACTTCACGATCTCCTTTTTGATGGCTTCCTTCTTTTTCTCGTGAGAACCTCCTTAGTCTTTGCTTGATGGGTTTGGATCCCATATTGATATCAATTGCAGGCTCGCCGGCTCTCCTTGGTACGCCGGGCATGTCTGGCGGTTTCCGTGCAAATATATCGTGTGTTGCCTTAGGAAGTTTGGTGAGCGAGTTCCTATTTTGGAGATAGGTGGCGCCGATGATCGCCGTCTTGGATGGATCGCTTTGTTTGTAGATCAATGTGCTTGACGTCGGTTTCTTCGGTGGAATCGAATTGCTTGCTTCTTGGTAGGTATCTCAAGTTCTTCCGGATTTGTATCCTCTACCATCTGGTTGAGTTTTTTTTCTCCAAGAGCTCCCCTGTCTTATTTGCGATTTCCACGGCTTGTACGTCACACTCAAAAGCCTTCTTGAGGTCTCCTTTAATGGAAAGAACCCCAAAAGGTGCCGGCATCTTTAGCAGAAGATACGGGTAGTGTGGAATAGCCATGAATTTTGCAATAGCAGTTCTTCCCATGATGGCGTGGTATGGTGATTTGAGATCTGCCACTTCAAACTTGATGTATTCTGTCCGGTAATTTGATGGAGATCCAAATGTGACTGGTAAGGTGACTTGTCCAACTGGTATGGCTGCTCGTCCGGGTACTATTCCATAGAAGGGAGTGCTTGAAGCAGCGATTAGCCCAGAGAGGTCCAGTCCCATTTTGTCCAGAGTTTCTGAGAATATGATGTTCAATCCAGCTCCTCCGTCGATCAACACTTTGGTAACGGTCACTCCAGCTATCGTGGGTTCTAGTACCAGAGGATACTGTATGTTTTACGACCGAGAGCCTGCCATGGGGTGAACCGGGCGGTTTGTTGCGCAGCTGACATGGAGAGCGGGGTTTTTATACTGGTTCGGGCCCTCGATCAAGGATCGAGTAAAGACCTTTATGTCCAGTCGGCGTGAGCCTGTTTTTGATTGATGGGGTTAGCCGAGAATCGGCCATGAAGCTTACAGCGCTTGGTCGTGGCCAAGCTTGTGTTCTTTATGTTCGTACTCGCTCTCCTCTACGAGGTGTTCCTTGGCCGCCTTTTATAGTCCAAGGGGCCAAGGAACTCACTATGATCCTAGTCGGATACAGAGAGGGTTGTCCGTAGAGGAACCAAACACCCAAACCCTTTACAAGGTAACCTGATTAGTGTTCTATCCTAGTTACAACAGAAGTCACCGTAGCTATGCTTCTATTGCCTTCGGGAGTTGTTTTGTGGCCGCGTGCTTGGATAGAACCCCGCGCACAACTTCGGTAGAGTTCTTTGGTGATCCTGTATCCACAAGCCCCCCGAGCATCTCAAGGTCGAGTCTTGAGGGTTGTCTCCCGCTCTTCTCGGGCGAGGCCTTGATATGGTCTTCAAGATCATCTTTACGGAGTGCAATTTTGAAAAAAGTGCACCCGTAGGGTGTAGCCCCCGAGCTTCTTGCTTTTTGGCACAAAGAGCTGGAAGGTCTTTGAGTTCTTCTCCTCCGTCTTCGAGTTCTTCTCGTCGTCGGGGCTCTTCTTTCTTGAAAGGAGAGCCCTGTTCCGCTAGCCCCCGAGTATCTCAGGTTTTGAGTCTTGAGAGCTGTCTGCTCTTCTCGGGTGCGTCCTTGATGCGGTTCTTATCGTCTTCGTACGGTGTGCACTTTGCTGAAAAAAGTGCACCCGTAGGGTGTAGCCCCCGAGCTTCTTGCTTTTTGGCACAAAGATTTTGGAAGGTCTTTGAGTTCTTCTCCTCCGTCTTCGAGTTCTTCTCGTCGTCGGAGCTCTTTGAAAAAATCTTGCCCGGGTATCCTGTAGCCCCCGAGCGTCTAAGGGCTCTTTTCGCGAGATGGAGCTCTTAGGAGGTTCTTCGTCTTACCCGGATTTTTGACCGTTTCTCTTTTTCCATGCGGTATTGCTTCTCTTTGGGCTGCTGCGATATTTGCCGGGGTTCTTTTTGTCTTCTTTGGCGGGTTTTATCGACTTGTCTTTGTCTTGAACCGCGCTCGGGATGTTTTTTCCGCGGCCGCTTCTTGGCGTTGTTTGAAGGGTTGTTTTCTCCTTCTCGCGGTTTCCGACCGTTGTGTCGATCTGTTGCTTCGTTTCGCATAAAAAGGAGTGCCGTTGTCACTTCAAATTAATTTTTGAAGTTGCAAAGGCTCCTGTTTCTGAGAGTTTTATTCTGTAACGGGTGGGAAAATCCCTCTCCATAAATACTTGGATACGACTATTTCTTTTCCTCCGCTTTGTCATTTGCGTGCACGCGATTAGCATTCTTTCTTGCCCTAATCCCCTTGGCGCCGCCATTGTTCCTTTGCCGTCGCCGTTGCGCCCTCGAGTTTTTCGCCGTCTTTGTCGCCTGTTCTTCATCATGGTGAAGAGCTCTTCCTCCAAGAGCGAAGGGGAAGGCGGAGATGGTTCGAAGTGGAGGCGGCCATGAAGGTTTGGCCGGAGTCCTCCGTCAATCTTGCCGGAAATCTTGAGGATCTTGAGCGGCGCCGGCTTCTCCCTCCTCGAGTCTCTGCGGTTGGAGGCTCCCACTGGCCATCGTCTTCCCCGCTCCGGCCCTCTTGAGGTTGTCCTTTTTTCTCTCTTTTGTCCAAGCCGGTCTTTGTTTGCCCGCTTCGGATTTCTTCCATGAGTTTCTCGCAGTCCTATTCGATTGCTCTTTCTCATCTTGCCCCCAATGGGGTTCTTCTTCTTTCCATCTTTGTTCATGCCCGTGAGACCTTCATAGGCATCCCTCCTTCTTTGAAGCTCTTTTCGCTATTTCTTCCGCCTACGTCATGGAGGCGACCTTTCCTCTCTTGGATGTGTTTCCATCCGGGCCCAGTGGTCGAAAGGGTGCTTTCTTTGAGTATGAGCTCCCTGCTTTTACGTCTCGGGCCGGGCGTTCGGGTGGTTTTATGTGAACAATCCTCCTCCCCGCCTTGATGGATCATGACTCGATGAGTCCTGTTGACCCCCGAGAATTTGAAGGTTGACTCTCCCGATGAGTCCGAGGTTGCCGAACTTGTCAATTGTGTTAAGATCTTGAAGCAGGGGTGGCCTCGGTGGTCTTTGCCGGAATCGTTGCCCGGCTTTCTTCGTCGTCGAGTTCAACCTTTGATGGCGAGGAGACGCTTGGCTTCGAGTACTACGGCCCCGAGGATCCCCTCGTGTTGGCGGTGATGCCTCCGAATTGCCACGAGGAGGAGCTGATGGTGTCTCTTCGCTCTTTTTTGAAGGATGTCTTCGATGACTCGGTCGGGTTGTTGAATACTCGCCGACAACCCTCCTCCTTCGTGAGTTCTTTTTGCTTTCTTTTTTGTGTTGTATCCGCCTGTTCGGGGTTCTTTCGACTCTTCCGATCCTTTTCGGCATCTTGGTAGGAACTACTCGAGGCTCTTGTGTTGGATCGTTGTTGCGATGCTGCTTGCCTCTGTTCCGGTGAGTCTAAATCCCTTCCCGGCATCGTATTGGGGTGCTTCGTATGTTCCCTTTACTCGGATCCACGGGTACTTGCCCTTATAGGTCATAGCGACGGAGCGCTCTGTTGAAGAGCCCACCGCCTGGCGGCTATTATGACTCCCAAGAGGACTCGCTCTTACGCTTCTCGGGCTTCTTTTGCTTGGGAGCCCACAGGTAATATTCTTATAGGTGAGGGGGTTGATCTTACGTCAATCCCTTTCTTTTTCCATATAAGGCGACCGGTTTCTTTGTTTTTTTTCAGATGGGGCTTCGCGTTTGCTTTTGAGCATCGAGGAGCAAGTGGAGTCCCTTGCCCTAATCCGTGAGTTCCTCTCTTGAATCTTGAATATCGGTGTTCTTTTGATCTTGTAGTCTTACTGTGTTTGTTTGCAGTTTGCCGTCTCTGCAGGTTGACCCTCCTGAGGCTTCCGGCCAGGTTCCTGTTGTGGCTGTTGATGTGAAGCCCCCTTCTTACGCCCGGCTTGCCCCCTCGTCCTCGTCTTCACTTTCGGTGAGTACTCTTGTTGCGAGTTTTTCTCCTTGTTGATTTTTTGAGGATTCTTATCTTTGTCGGGGTTGTTATGCAGCCGTCCTTCCGAGAAGTTCTCCGAGATGACTTCTCCGAGTTCTTCTTGAGTGTCATCTTTGGTGGCGATCTTCTTCTTCGGCCTCTCTGTTCGTGGAGTTGTTTGCCGATCCTCCTCCGGATCCTTCTCTCTTAGATCTGAAGGCCCTTGCGGATTCTCGTTGTATCGGAGTTTGATCTTGCTTCTCGGGTTCTTTGCTCGTGCGAGGCGTTCCTTGACTTGCCGGGTGCCTTCTACTTTTTGACCAACAATTCAGGTGCGCGCCGAGTTTCTCTTGATACTTCTCTGTCTTTTTGAGGATCATCGATCGACTTTGTTTTTCATTGTAGTCTTTTTGTGCGAGATCTCCTGTCTTCCTCCCCTGCTCAAGAGTGCGATACCTTGCGGGCTGAAGTTGTCCGTCTTGAGGGGAGTTGGCGAGACCTTCTTGCTCAGCTCCGGGACTCCCGTGCCACCTGCGATGGTTTGACCGAGTCCTATGCCAAGGTTTTCGGGAAGTTGAGGGTATGTCATATATTTTCTTGATCATTTTTTTGCTTTTGCGAGGCCTCTTTTCTGACTTGTCTTGTTTGTTGCCGTCAGGGCTTCGGGTGACCAACTCTGGTCAGGCGGCTACCATCACCGAGTTGTCGGCCGAGCTTCAGTCGGAGAGGGATGCTCTTTCTACGCTTCGCGTGAAGTTCTCCGACCTTTGGCGGCTGTGTATCCTGGCTTTGGAGGTTATTCGCCTTCACGAAGATCACGGCGTGTCTGGAGGACTTTCTCCCCGGGTTCCCTGGGTCGCTTCGATTCTTTGTCGGAGGCGTCACGGGGCTGTTTCCATCATCTTGTGCTGACTGCCCATCGCATTTCTTTGTTGTGGATGGGTTTGCTTCGACGAGCACCTCAAGATAATGGAGGAGGCGCCTCGAGGTAGATGCGGTACATTACCACTCTTGCCGATACCATAGACCTTGATCTTCCCGAGGGTGATGCGCCCGGACTTTGATGCGGCTTTGAGTGCTTGTGTGACGGCTTCGTCCGTCTTGTAAAAACAATTCTTTTCTTCTGGCTGGCTTTGTTGGTTGTAGGCCTTGAATACTCTTGCTTGTGTCCGCCTTCGTGCGGGTTTTAAGTATCTCTGTTCTGCCTTTGTGCAGACTTGTTGCGGTTTTTTGTCCTCTGCTTTGTCATTCTTTGTTGTCTTCGAGTTCTTCTTCTTCGGATGACTTGATGTGATTGCGCCTTTAGAGTTCTTCCTTAGGCTTCCGGCTCTTATGTCCTTTTATGTAGGTTCGCGACGAGTTGTTTGCGGGTCCCTCGTATTGACATCGGCGTTGTTCCGGTTGATGACCCGGCTTGCCTTTTCAGATTTTCTTTGTTCATAGTGTTGAAGTCTTGCTTCGAGTTGCCGGGGTTGTTCTCTGACTGGTCGGCTTGTCTTCTTGTAGATCTGGCGGGGTAGCGTAGTTTCTTGTCCTTGTGCATCTTTGGGTTGTTTCTCCCTTGACGTGTCGGCTAGTCATTCTCACGTGTCTTGCCGTAGTATGTTGGAGCTTTGCACCGGTGCTTGAGTTCTTTCTTCCGGAAGGAATCGGCTTGCCTATTTACGTAGACTTGGGCGGTGATAGTCCTGAAGTTCTCCTTAGATCGATCTTGTCTTTCACGGAGTTTCAACCCGCCTTTTCGTAGACTTGGTTGGAGATATTTGCGAGTCTAGCTCTAGTTCGCCAGGATTGCTTTCTTCGACAAATGACTTCTGTCTTCTTTCTAAGACTTGTCATGATGATTGGAGGCTTGTTCTTGAATTCGAGTTCTTCTTTTCTGGAGTATCAGCTCGTCTTTTCTGTAGATTTGCTGATAATAGTTGTAGAGGCTTGCTCCTGGTCTTGAGTTGTTCTTCTGAATATTCAGCTCATCCTTTCTCGTTGGCTTCTTTGAGAGTAGTTGTGGAGTCTTTCTCCCTAGTCTTGAGTTGTTCTTCGAAGATTCGACTTACCTTTTACGTGGGCTTTTTGGGGAGTAGTTGTCAAGTCTTGCTCTTGGTCTTCGGAGTTGTTCTTTCGGAAGAATCAGCTCGTCTTTTCTGTAGGCTTTGCCGAGAGTAGTTGTGGAGTCTTGCTCCTCGTCTTGCAGGTGTTCTTACGAGAAGAATCGGCTCTCATCTTTGCCATAGACTTGCTGATGGTTGTTGTGGAGTCTTGCTCCGGTCTTCGAAGGTGTTCTTACGAAGAATCATTTCGTCTTTTGCCGTAGACTTGTTGATGGTTGTTGTGGAGTCTTGCTCCCGGTCTTTGAGGTGTTCTTCGGAAGAATCGGCTCGTCTTTGCCGTAGACTTGCCGATGGTTGTTGGGGCGTCCCCCGTTTGCCGGGGTTACTTTCCTCGGCATGTGACTTGTGTATTCTTTCGAGACTTGTCACGATTGTTCGGAGGGTTACTCAGGCCGTTAGGTTTCTCCTTTTAGGCCCTCTAGCATTTGTCCTTTCTTGAACTTGCTAGTGTATTTTTGTGGAGTCGAGCTCCGAAAAGAGTTGTTCTAACGGGGGTTGCCTCTTTTGGGCTAGGGCTCTCCCATGCGATCCGGTGGACTATCGCATGACGTCCCCTTCAAGGGTTCTCGCCCGAGGCCCATTTAAGTGCACCTTTGGACTGAAGGTCAAGATGGTTGGGTTCCTATTTTATAACACTACAATCCACCATGCCTGGTTTGGGCTGCCTCGCTTTCTACGAGAGACTTGTGTGAGACGATGGGTTTCTATTTCACAACACTACACCGTTTCACGCCGGGTCGAAAGGCCGTCCGCCGTCATTGGACATAGTGGCACTTTTCGGACCCTCGATGGCCTCTGCGACCTAGGCGGGCCGATCCCAACGTCCTCTTTTTTCAAGAGTCGAAGTTCACGATCTTCCGCTAGGATTTAAGGTGTGGACGCTATTCCAGAGCTAGGACTTCGCGTGGTTCCACCCTTGGAATTTTGACCTCCGTTCGGGTGGTCGGGTTTTCCCCTTCTTTTTGGTGGAAGCTTCTTTCTTGCGAAGTGCCAATTCGGCCGTCTTGTTCTTCTCACGTAGGGAGGCATGCGGCTTCACTTTCAGGCGACTTGTCTTTGTTGAAGTGCTTTGTTGGCTACGTATTTTGTGACCTCTTTGGATGGTCCAGAGTTCTTCTCAGGCTTGATCTTCTTTCTTCTTGAAGTATCGGAGAGTTGTTGTTGCGTTCTGCTTCTCTCTTGTTGCCTTGAGTTCCTCTGATTATGGATAGAACCTTCTGAGCTGGTTTATGTGCCAAGAGTTTCTGATTTCTTCTCCTTGCATTGTCATCAACTTGTAGGTTCCTGGTCCCAGTACTCCTTTGACGATATATGGTCCTTCCCATGGGCTGAGCAGTTTGTGCTTGCCTTCCGTCTTTTGATTTCTCTTGAGTACTTGATCTCCTGGGTTGAGTTTTCTTGGACGTGTGCTCTTGTCATAGTGCCTTCTGAGTCCTTGCAGATATCTTGCGTTCTGGAGGATGGCGTTTGCTCTGACTTCTTCTGCACAGTCGATTTCTAGTCTTCTTGTTTGTTCTCCTTCTCCTTCTTCAAATTGCTCGATCCTTGGAGATCTCCATATGAGGTCTGCTGGTAGGGGCTGACCGATCCGTAGGTTAGGAAGAAGGGTGAGTAGCCTATTGCTCTGCTGATTTGAGTTCTTAGGCCCCAGACAACTTTTGGGAGTTCTTCTATCCACTTGGCTCCGTAGTCTTTGAGTTCTTCATATAGTCTTGGCTTTAGTCCGGCAAGGATGAGTCCGTTTGCTCTTTCGACTTGTCCGTTAGCACGAGGGGTGTGCTACGGATGCGTAGTCTATCCGTATGCCACAATCTTGTGCCCAATCTTGAATTCGCTTTGCCGTGAACGGTGATCCAAGGGCGTTGATGATCTGTTGGGCATCCCAAATCGTGCATGATCTCTTGGATGAACTCATTTGCTTTGGTTGAGCTGAAGGTGACCAATGGCTTGTATTCTATCCACTTAGTGAATTTGTCGATGGCGGCGTAGATGTACTCATATCCTCCCTTGGCTCTCTTGAGTGGTCCGACTTGATCGGTCCCGGCATGAGAAAGGCCATGATGGTGGTATGCGAGATCAGATTGTGTGTTGGCACATGCGCTTGTCTTGCGAACATCGGCATCCTTTGCATTTTTCGACGAGTTCTTTCCCGCGTCTTTGAGGGTCATTGGCGGTAGTATCGATTTCGAATGCTTTTCCCACGAGGGTTCTTGATTTGCGTGGTATCCACAAAGATCCAGTGGATTTCTTGAGGATGTCTTTTCCTTCCTCGAGCTTATGCATTTGAGTAGTACTCGATGATCTTTGCTCTCTTTATAAAGCTTGTCTTTGATGAGCACGTAGTTCTTGCTTCTTCTCAAGATCCCGGGTTGCTTGGCTTTTGTCTTGGTAGTGTCTTATCCTTGATGAAGTTTATGATGTCTTCGATCCAAGGAGTTGTTCTTCGACACTGAGAGATTATCATTACTCCGTTTAGAGCTGATTGCTCTATGTTGTCTTCTTCCGGGTTCTCCTTGATAGATGGTTTAGAGCTCTTCGACGAATACTCACGGTGGGACTTGGGCTGCAAGCGGATCCGAGTTTGGCTAGCACGTCTACCGCCACGTTCGCATCTCTCGAGCACGTGTAGGATCTCAAGGCCTTGGAAGTTCTTTTCCGACTTTGCGTACTTCTACGCAATAGAGGCCCATATTGTCCTTTGTGCTGCCCGGTCCTTGTTGACTTGATTGATGACAACCGTGAGTCGCCGTATACTTGTAGTCTCTTGATTCCCGAGTTCTTGCTATCTTGAGGCCATGGATGAGTGCTTCATACTACGCCGTTGTTTGTAGCTTGCCACATGATCTGCGGCACATACTTGAGTTGTCTTCCTTACGGAGATATGAATAAAATCCCGGCTCTGCTCCCCTAGCTTCAACGATCCATCGAAGTACATATTCCAATGTTTCTTGATGTCGCGGATATGGGTTGTTGGAGCTCCGTCCATTAC
Organism: Hyparrhenia diplandra; assembly: GCA_015847255.1. Taxonomy (NCBI): domain Eukaryota; kingdom Viridiplantae; phylum Streptophyta; class Magnoliopsida; order Poales; family Poaceae; genus Hyparrhenia; species Hyparrhenia diplandra. The sequence goes on from JADLZK010002327.1 coordinate 64,383, forward strand.
GCTATGAAATCGGTGGCGCTGGGATTTGATTGCTCTTCTTGGGGTGAACTCTAGATTGGTGCTTTCAGGAGTTCCACTGCCCATTTTGATATTCGGCCTGTTGAATCTCTGTTCCTCGGGATGTCACCCGGTGGTGAGTCGATTACCACTTGTTATCTTGTGATTTGTCCGGTAATGTCGTAGCTTTCTTGATGTGATCGGTATGGTGTAGAGTAGTTTTTGTACATGAGGGTACCGAGCCTTGGACTCAGATAGAACCTCGCTTACGTAGTAAACTGGCCTCTACGGACCTTGTTGGGTTGCTCGGGCTCTTCTCTTTCCACGATGATTGCCGAGGCGACCCATTTGTACTCGTTCTTTGCTATGTATAGCGATGAGTTTTTCTTGATCCTTTGGAGGTGTTAGGATTTGGGGCCGTTGTAAGGTACTGCTTGAGTTCTTCAAACGCTTTGTCAGCCTCCTCTGTCCATTTGAGTTCTCCTTTTGTCTTGATAAGTTTGAAGAAGGGTTGCCCTTTCTCTCCAAGCTTGGATATAAATCTGTTGAGTGCCGCCATGCACCCTGTGAGCTTCTGGACGTCCTTGACACTTCGGGGTTGTGTCATCTCGTTGATGGCCTTGATGCGCGAGGCTGGCTTCAATGCCTCTATTGCTGACCAAGAATCGGTATGGTAGCTGTCCCGAAGGCACTCCAAAGACGCATTTTGTTGGGTTGAGCTTCCACTTTGACTTGTTGAGGTTCTTGAAAGTCTCTTCCGGATCTTGAATCGAGTTTCGGTTTTTCTAGTCTTTACCACCACGCCGCTTCACGTAAGCTTTCGGCATTTTGCCAATCTGCTCTCCCAAACAAGTCTCAGACGCTCTTTGATATGTTGCTCGGGCGTTCTTCAATCCGAAGGACATTGTTTTGTAGCAAGTAGGCACCGAAGGGGGTGATGAAAGAGGTCTTGCTCTGATCTTCTTTCTTCAGTGCAATCTGGTGATATCCTGAGTAGCAATCCAAGAATGATAGTAGAGCTGATCCTGCTGTGGAGTCCACTATTTGGTCAATCCTTGGTAGCCCAAAGGGGTCCTTGGGGCAATGCTTATTCGATCTGTGTAGTCCACACACATTCGCCAATCCGAGGTGTTCTTCTTCTTAACCGTAACCGGGTTGGCTAGCCCGATCGGGGATGTAGGATTTCTCGATGAATCTGCTGCGAGTAATTTTGCAATCTCCTTTTTGATGGCTTCTTTCTTTTTCGGTGAAAACCTTCTTAGTCTTTGCTTGATGGGTTTGGATCCCATATTGATGTCAATTCGTGCTCGCCGGCTCCTTGGTACGCCTGGGCATGTCTGCTGGTTTCCGGGCAAATATATCTCTGTGTTGCCTTAGGAAGGCTGGTGAGCAATTCTATTTTGGAGATAGGTGGGGCGTGATGATCGCCGTCTTGGATGGATCGCCCGTTTGTAGATCAATGTGCTTGACGTCGGCCTCTTCCGGTGGAATCGAGAATTGCTTGCTTCTTAATTTGGTATCTCGAGTTCTTACGGGTTTGTATCCTCTCGCCATCCGGTTGAGTTCCTTTTTCTCCAAGAGCTCCCTGTCTTGTTTGCGATTTCCACGGCTTGTCGTCACACTTTCGAATGCTTTCTTGAGGTCTCCTTTGATGGAAAGAACCCCAAAAGGTGCCGGCATCTTTAGTAGAAGATACGGGTAGTGTGGAATAGCCATGAACTTTGCAATAGCGGTCTTCCCATAATGGCGTGGTATGGTGACTCGAGATCCGCTTTAACTTGACGTACTCCGTCCCGGTAGTTTGATGGAGATCCAAATGTAAGCGGGCAAGGTGACTTGTCCAAGCGGGTATGGCTGCTCGTCCGGGTACTATTCCATAGAAAGGAGTGCTCGAAGGAGCGATAAGTCGGGAGAGGTCCAGTCCCATCTTGTCGGTGTTTTTCGAGGAATATGATGTTCAACCACGGCTCCTCCGTCGATCAACACCTTGGTAACGGTCACCCGGCTATTGTGGGTTCTAGCACCAAAGGATATAGGCGGCGTGCCCACACTTGTCCATTGATCCTCCCCGTGAACCGAATCGGATATTGGGACCAATTGAGGTAGCGCGGTACTGCGGGTTCGGCGCCATGATTGATTGGAGTGTGCGTTTGTCTTGTCTCTTGCTCTTTTGACCTGTGTACTCCGGAGAATATGACGTTCAAGGATCTCATTGCTTTACGAAAATCCCCTGTCTTTGGCTCTTTGATGGCTTCTTCTCTTTTTTTCTTGATTGTTTCCCTTCGAGCGAGTTGTTTCCTCCCTTGTACTTTTCCCGGAAAGTGGTGCAATTTTCGAGCGTCTTGCGGAGCTCGGGGGTGGTAGATGCGGGGGTAGGTCTTCTATCTTGATATTGCTTTGATTTCCTGTCGCCATTGTTGTTGTTGTTGAACCTCTGTTTGTAAGGTTTCTTTGACTTCTCCGCCATTGCGGATGTATTGGCGGTCCTCGCTTCTTTTTCTTTGTTGAGAGTTGTTCGATCTTTCTTCGGGGCTTCCGAGTTCTTTCTTTCTCGGAAAGCGATCTCGAGTTCTTTCTTCGACTCCGATCATCTTCTCGACAGTAAGCTTGAACTCGTTAGTCCTCGGGTTGTCCTTGTAGAAATCGAGAACCGCCATCTTGAGAAAATTCCATTGCCCGAAGGCGTCTATCACTTCTCTTTTCGGTGATGTCGTGTACTTGGGATCTCATCTCCCCAAATCTTTGGTAGTAATCTCTCGGGGATTCTCTCGGCTTCGCTTGAGGCTTTTCAATTCAGCCTGAGTAATAGGATGGGTGATGATTCGGTGAAGTTACTTCTGAGAATGCTTTTCGTAAGTCTTCCCAAGATCGGATTGAGCCCTCTTCGATCTTGTCGAACCATTGGAGCGGTAGAGCCTCTAGGGCCATGGGAAAGAAGACGGCTTTTTGCGTCATCATCCTCGGCCAGCTCAATGGATTGTGAGTAGACTCGAGCCATTGTGCGGGCTCTGTTTTCCCATCGTATTTTGAATGGTTTGAAGGCTTGAACTTTGGGGTAGCTTGACTTCTTGCAACCTTTCCGCATGAAGCAAGGAAACTGTCGTAGCTTTCCCGGTCGTTCTTTCTTCAAATCCTCCCGAGGTCCTTCCTCCTCTTGGATGAGTTCGATGGAGGTCGATATGTTGATTCTGCGACTTCTTCTCGTCGGCTTAGTCTTGGCGCGGGGCTTTCCCTTGGGGTCCTACTGTCCGCCATCCCTCCGAGGTGGCTTGGAGTTGTTGGAACCCTCGGCCTTCCCGGCCTTTCAAAGATGTTGGATCGACTTTTGGAACATGAGAGCCATTTGCCTTCGACCGTGGCGTCACGGGGTCTCTTTCTCGGACGGCCTTCTACAATGCCTCCTTGATGAGTCTCTCCTCGTCATTCAGGTCTGTAGCAATCTTTAGGCGGTCAATCAACCCTTATAGTCTCTCCGGGTTTGCCCTCGATCGTCCTCAACTTCTCTTTCGGACTTGACCTCGTATTCGTGTAGATCGGCTTGATATTTGTTGAGCTTGCATGCGTGCATTCGCGACGACGGCGTCCTCCCTTGGCTTGTTTCTTCTTAGCCTTGCTTGGACGTTGGTGTTCTCCTTCGTCGTCGAGGGTTCTTTCGATCGCCGAGATGTTGGATAGGCCTTCGTCGGTGGACTGATGTCGGGGGGCCCTACGGACGGTTGCGGAGTGCGAGTTGTAGCCACCATGAAGACTTCCTTTGCGGTTGTAGCTTTAGGTCGCCACTCCTTCCGCCTGGGATGGACCTTATGATGATGGACCTCCCTGTTTGTCCCCGTTGGTCGACGATCGGCCTGGTTGAGGGTTCTTGGCCAGTGGATGATGCACTCCTCCGGGGTTCTTGTCAATATGAGCCCTCTTTGCGCGCCCTCTAAAGGAATCTCAATCTTCTCTTGGTAGTCCTGGCGCTCCTCAAATACGCATGTGCTGCGTTGCGTAATCTAGGGAAATTGAAAGGTAACTGCGGGTGGTGTCGAGGGTTATATCGAACTTCGCCTCCTTTCTC